>CAODLS010464618.1:0-27362 GCA_948243855.1 Flueggea neowawraea | reverse complement strand
TTGCAGCTGGAATCTCCTAGAAATGAAACAAAGAAAACGATGTAGGGCTTACCGACAATACAACTCCAACAGGAAGCATTTGATGATGTGGTTGCAAAGTAACATTTACAGGAGGAACGGGAGGCAGAACCTGCAATTTTTAGTCAAAATATGTTTGATTAACAATATCATCCAGCTATAATACAATATGACACACGATATTCATCTAATTCAGTCATTATTTACATTCATATAGTATAAAACTAGCCACTTTGTCAATGGTTCCATCAAGATGTGAAAAACACTAATTAAGCATTTCATTTTCTTGACATATTATCAAAGAATGTGCTACAACGCAATCAGAAGTTCCTGCATTTCAAAATTCAAATGATCTTAACCAGCAGCGTGATTCTTAACAAAATTTATAAAGTACAATATGCATTTCATGTACAGCATACCAGAACCTATTGCTTCAAAAGTATGCACTATTCAGAATCAATGTGCTTACCTGGAGCTCATTTTTAGACCTAATTGGTCCACCCGTAGCACCAGCATCCTCCTCGTTTTCCAATTCAATATCATGCCAATCAACCATTCGGTCCACGTCCTCCTCCTCCTCATCACCATTAGACTCTGCTATCTCACCTTCTTCCATTTCACCCGCATTTACTTCTCTGTTTTTTTCCAAACTAGTTTTCATCTTCTCCTTGCCCTCACCCTCCCTCGTCTCTTCATCACTAGACTCATTTTCATCGTCATCATTGTCGCTATTATTGGTACTACTGCTGCTGCTAGATGAGGAGGAAGATGAAGTATCATCACTTTCAGAATCCGACTCACTTTGACCATCAATTTTATCTCTCATGGCTGTGCCATCCACAACAATCTCATTTCCACTGACTGTGCTTGAACCATTGACCGAACCAACATTACCCATGGCAGCTTCACCACCTCCTACTTCAGTCTTCGCAACACCCTCAATATGGTCAACGGAGCTTGACCCATGAGAAATATCAACCTTCCCCAATCCTTCAACATCACTCGCCTTTTTAGCCTCGCCAATAACACCACCATCGCCATTAAATGAACCCAACTCACCAGCCAAACTAATCCTTCTCATATCTTCTTCAATACGAGGACCCAACCCACCACCATCAAGCTCCAAGTTTTCCTTCTCCACCATCATAACTGGACCAGACCCATCAACAATAGAACCTTTAAAATGGGAATTAACAAAAGACCCATCGTTATCATTCTCCATTCTCCTCCCAAAACCAACCCGGTCCGGTTCTGGGTTATTGTCAAGAAACTCACTTATGAAGTCAAAATCAAGAAGAGAGTCGGCAAAAGACAAATCTGTCAACTTGGAATCAAAATTGACAATAGGCTCTCTCAAAGTTTTGGGCTTTAAAGATTGATTACCGTGATCTTCTGCTTCTTGCTCTGCAACAGTGGTTGTGGGTTCAGAAACAAAGCCAACCATTTCTTAGACAAGGAAGAGAAGAAACCTGAAGAGTTAAAATTGGGTTGGAGAGGGAAATATTCTGAGCTGAAAAGAAAGAAAAGGAAGCAAAGTTAGTTTATATATGCGTGTGTGCACCTAAAGGTTTTGTGTGGGTTTGGAATTGGCTCTTAAACCCTAGAAGGAGGGAAGAGGGAAAAAAGGTTTTAGGGTTTTAAGTGGATGCAAACACTTGAGAAGCCAACTGAAAATCAGGAAAACGGCAGCGTTTAGCTTGAAAGTTGTGGGAGTTTGGGTCTATTAATTATTTTTTTTTGAAAGAGGACAGTAACTCATAATTTTATTAAAATTCTCACTTGTGATAGAGAAAATTTGTGGTTACACCAGACCCAAGAGTCAAAGCATCAACATCAAACTAGCAAAAAAGCAGATAAAAAATTAAAACAAGACAACCAAACTAAAGATTATTACACTACCTAGGAGATCCACTCTTATCATTATGTAAAAACTCTCAAACTGACAAAAGGGTTGATTAGCTCATGGAGTCTTTTGGGGGAAGCTATGACCTTGTTTAGACAAACAATCGGCATCCTCATTACTCTATCTGTAGACATGCCTGAATTCAATTTCCCAATCATTTCTTGTTAATTTTTTGATTGCGTCAATAAGTGCCAACTGCTGGTTGGCAATCACGTCTTTCCTCTTGATCATATTAATAGCAATAAGGTTGTCACTCTCAATGCAAATATTTCGAAAGCCTCCTCTCCATGCTAGTTCCATACCTCGATAAATACTCCAAAGTTCAGCATTAAGGGGACTACATATCCCAAGGTTCATTACGAAACCTTTTATCCAGTTACCTTGTTCATCCCTCAATCAACCAACAGCAACTGCGTAACCAAACGAAAGAAAATGAGAGCCATCTGTGTTAATTATACTTCTGCCTTTTGGAGGTTTTAATCTCCCGCAATTTCACTTAATAAAATATCATTAATAACATAAAATAATATGAATTTTGCTCATTTTAGCTTGACCTTTGAAAAATTACATCCAGTAGCACTATTTTTGCTTTTTTTTTTGCAATTGTGGCACGACTTACCAATTCTGTTAAAAAATGAAAATGTCGATGTGGCACTAACGGCATAATGACGTGGCTGTCAATGCCACGTGCAATCGTCCACATCAACAAAAAGTCAGCATTTCCCTTTTTTTATAGCAGAATTGGTAATTCGTCCCATAATTGCAAGAAAAAAAGAAGCAAAAGTCGTGCTATTTAGGTGTAATTTTTCAAAGGTTGAGTCACAAGTGCAAAATGAGAAAAGTTTTGTTATTTTATGTTATTTAGCCATATTCATAAAATTAAATGAATTTTTCTCATTTTTGTACATGTGGCTCAATCTTTGAAAAGTTATATCCAAATAGCATGACCTTTGCTTTTTTTATAATTATGGCACGACTTATAATTTTGTTTTAAAAAAAGGGAAATGCTGACATGGGACCAACAACGTGATGATGTGGAAGGCGTCCATGTCAACAAAAAGTAAGCATTTCTATTTTTTAACAGAATTGGTAAGTCGTGCCATAATTGCAAAAAAACAAAGGTCGTGCTATGGCTGCAATTTTTCAAAGGTCGAGCCACAAGTGCAAAATGAGTAAAGTTCGTGTTATTTTATGTTATTAAGCTATAAAAATAAGTAAATTTCTTCAAAAAAATAAATATTCTGCAAACTTTCTCCTTCAATCTGACCCGTTGAATTATGAAAAAAATATATGACCCGTTGGATTGTAAACATATTGGACTTAAATGTAAGTTTGGTAAGCTGCCCTATTGAGCTGGGTCTTTTGGAGAGGATTGTGATAATAGGAAAAATCACATTTTAATTAAAAAAATAAATATTAAATTAGAAAAATGTCATCAAGTTTTCAAATTTGAAAAATGCTAGAAAAAACAAACTCACCTCGACAAATGTCATAGTCGCGAGAAATTTATTATTTGCAAAAAAATTAATTTCAGCAGAAAAAATCTAATTTCTAGAAGGTCTTCAAAAGTCTACACTTCAAATGTCTCCAAAAGTCTCTAAAAAGTCTTCAAAGGTCTCTAAAGATTTTCAAAAGAGAGTTCACAATTTTTAAAAGATCTAATTTCCAAAAGGTCTTCATAGGTCTACAAAAGTCTTCAAAAGTTTTTAAATATCTCCAAAAAAGTTTGAAACAAGAGTTCATAATTTTTTATAAAAAAAATAATTTAATAAATTTTAAGTGTAATAATTTTTGTTGAATTAAGCTGAATTATTTGTATATATATGTGTGTCTGTGTGTGTATTCAATGTACATAATATTTACAAATTTTAATTTAATGATAATAATTTGATATACCGAAGTATACAAAGGTATTTAAAGGTATATAATAGTCTATAAAAAGGTCTATAAAAAATCTTCGAATATCTTCAAAAGGTATACAAAAGGTATTTATTGAGTCTGATTTTGATGATGATGACAAACAAACATCCACGAAAGATGTTTGGAATCAATGGAAGAAGACATCGCATAACAAGAAAAAAACTTCTATGGAAGAAGTGGAAAAATGATGCAAAAGGAAAGGATAATACAAGTTACGCAGGCAACCAATAATTGCTCATGCAAAAGTGTGCAGATGGTATGAAAGATCAAAGTATGACAAAGAAACAAAGTTGTCTCAATGAACAACACAATAATTGTGAATGCAACAGGCTAATACACACGTAATGGATGTCTGACAATACAACAACCATATCAGAGTTGATTGACATACCACGTATTATTTCTAAATCAACTCATCTTTATCATGTGACAGTTTCCACTGAAATCACATAAGTGTCACGTGATCATTACGCATCTTACCAATGTGTTGCGCATATAAAGAAATTTGTACAAGAATGTTTGAAGGCAGAAATACAAAGTAAGGCACACAAATAATTGAGTTGTGCACGCAAGAGAATGGTTGTGCACGTAAAAGCCTTTGACATAAAGCTGAAAAGTTGGAGAATGGTCCACAATGGCTAGTTATCATTGCACAATGTCTATCTGCCCTCTACAACAGTAAAATGGACTCTTTTTTTTTGCTACAAATAGGCCATTCCTACATAAGAACAATGCCACACTTGACTATAATTGAAAGAGCTTGCTGAAATTGTTTATTCTTCATATTGCTCACATTTCTTATCAATCTCTGTTTTTAATCTTTTGTATACACACACACCTTTGTTCATTCTAGTTGAAAACACTTTAGAGGTGGTGTGTTAATAGTCATATTGAATACCTACATATTGTAGTCTTGAGAAATCTATCATTTGTATAAGTGGTCAATAGGTTTGCTAGTTGATCCCATAAAAACTAGTGGACTAAGATTTGCTAGTAGATCCTGCAAAAACTAGTTTATTAATTTTTACTAGTTGATCCCGTAAAAACTAGTGGTTGTAAGGTTTGCTAGTTGAGCCCGTAAAAACTAGTGGTGTAAGGTTTACTAGTTGAGCCCGTAAAAACTAGTGATGTAAGGTTAGCTAGTTGAGTCCCTAAAAACTAGTGGTGTAAGGTTTGCTAGTTGAGCCCACAAAAACAAGTGGCGTAAAGGTTTCTTGTGATCCTGTAAATCAAGGGGAAGTGTACAAAGGTTTTTCCTCCACCCAAAAGTGAGTTAGTTGATTCAAACTCTTGAGCAAGGTTTGAAGAGTAGACGTAGGTCAAGGAGGACCGACCCACTATAAATCGAGTCGCGACCGGCGTATGAGATGAACAGTCTGTGGAAGCTCGTCCCATCTCGTACAAGCCTCAAAGATCAGACAACTACCCAAATTCATATTAAAATGTTATATAGATATTAAATTTTAGAACAATAATATCCCGATTATCAAAACGTAGTTATAATACTAAATACTAAATAAGTAATGTGAATAAAACCGTTAAACAATATTTATCATATACAAATCCATAACTCACTATCCGGTGTGGAGCAACTAACATAAGAGAAAACTTGGCCCAAACAATAGGACACTCACTGCTAACAAGCACACCTTACTAATCGCAGAGATCGAACGACCGCTATCAAGAATACTTGAAAGATGAAGTAACAATAAACAAGAAAAAGAAGGGGGTAAGAACCCAGTGAGGGATTACGCTCCAGATCGCCTCATATGTGCCACACAAAGACTGTTTTAAAAACAGTTCGAAAACATCATATGCAGATATAAGTGTATATACATATACACACTATATAGAATAATAATATTTTCAAAAATTATTTCGAAATCCTTCGCAGACAAGACAAACAACAAACATTGACCCGAATTAACTAAAGAATAAATTAAATAAAAATATTTAATTTCCCAAATCCAAAATAGCTAAATATTTTTCCTTCAAAATATTTTTCAAAAATCACGTTTATTTTCCAAAATATTTCTAGAGAAAAGTAACCAAAAACTTTAACGGAACCATATCAGATAAGAGGAGTCACCTGGACTCGATGGTAGTCAAAATGTTTTCTTTTCAAAATATTTTCCAAAAACCATGTTTATTTTCCAAAATATTTTCAAAGAGGAGTACTAAAAGTTTAATGAGACCAATGATCAAATACGCAGAGTCAACCGGACTCGGTAATAACCACTTAAGCATCATGGTATAGCCAATAAAGCAAAGAGTATAGACACTTAGGCAGATGATTCAACATCAGTGTATCAAAATTACGCTACTTCGTAGCTGGATGTCCTAAATCAAAATATTTTCCAAAAATATTTCAAAATACATATTAAAATATTCAAATGAATAGCATATTGAACAAACAATTTATTCGCCAAATCATATCAAACGTCCCGACAAAATATTTATCACCAAATTCCATTTGGTTTTAAAAGAAAATACTCATTACGGAAACTTCGCTTGTTTCAGAACAAAAACATTTATTTTAGACTATATTCTTCAATCTACAAAGAACATTTCCTACAAAGTAAACCTTGAAATCCATAACAAATGGTTATTGTCGAAATTATAATAAATATTAAACAATATTTATTTCAAACCCATCAAGGTTTCCACAATAAATGTTTTCACATAAGTCAGATTTTTGGGATTTTCTATCCGTTAATTATTCCAAATTCATGTCAAGTCCAGACATAACAACAAAAAAACAATATAATATAGAAGACACAATCTTTGTGTCTGAATCTGTCATCCACTCACCTAGACGCCAAACAAATAATCCAGAATATAGTCCACTGGTGAATGATTGGTCTCTTCGAAAACCAAGCAAAGCTGGAATAGACATATCAAAGGCAGATCAAATATAGTACTGTGGTTGTACCGTAATACGTGCAAATGCATATGCCAACCCAAACGCTTAGACAAAGTCTAAGACCCCTTTCGGACCAAATCCTAACATAATAAATCAGTGTAAAACCTCAGTGTAAAATTACACTTTGGTCCCCAAACTTTGAAAAATTACTAACTAGTCCCCAAAATATCCCAACTTAATATTTTGGTCCTAACATTTCAAAATAACATATTAATCCTCATGGAATCTCAACATATCTAAATTAAACTTCAAACATGTGTAAGATTATATTATAGCCCCTAAACGACAAATATCTCATTTGGTCCTCAAAATGACAAATTACACAAATAGTTCTTAAATCCGATTCAACCGATAGAAATCAAATCTATCACCTACATTGGCCCTATTCAACCTCAAGAATTCAAATCTATATTTGGTTTCTCAAAAACAACTCAAAATCTCCAATTATTTAGCAAAATCCGAATATAACCCTAGCTCATTCAAGAACTCATCAAATCTCGTGATTCCAAGCTAGGTTTATATTTATCTAACCTCAAGCAATCATATTCTAACAACCTAAAACTCCCATTGGATAGGATCAAACGAATCTAAACCAAAAATTCAAATTTAGCCAAAACCCAAAAATCTGAATTTAAAGCATAAAATGGATTAAATGAAGGGATTAGAAATGTAACCTTAACTCTAGGAACGAAATGGGAGCAATGGGAAGCAACAGGAACACGTTCTGGACTAATTTGGATGAGAGAGAGATGAAAATGAGGTGAGAGAGCCAAGAGAGTCAGTGGGGGTATATATAGACCCCTGCCCAGAACGACACCATTTCAATGTTTTTCCCTTACTCACTCGAGTGGCAGCTTTCCTTACTCGAGTGACACCTCTCTTACTCGAGTAACATTATATCTTACTCTAGTAAGATATTTTCTAGTTGTTCATCTGAAGCCACATCTTACTCGAGTGACATAAGGGCTTACTCAAGTGAGCCATATCCCATTTCATTCGAGTGACAGAAAAATCTTACTCGAGTGATCTATGGTCCACATTACTCGAGTAACTCAACTTGTTCACTCGAGTAATTACTCATCCATACCTTTAATCAACAATTTAACACTCCAAATTTTCAAGATCAAACTGAGATCAACTAAAAGCCAAAACTTTTGGCAGGTTAACATCATCAACATCTTCAAACATCAATTGATAGGATCAAAATTGAACAGAACAAAATTGGGACCAATAGAAATGCTACATAAGACAAGTCAGAAAAGGGCGGGGTATTACAAAAATCAACACGACCACCCATACAATCAACACCAAACTATGTTGATAACAACGCCATTACTAGTTCAACTAAGCAAAAACCAATTCAGTCAACACTTTTAGTTTTTTTTTTATATTAAAGAAATAAAATGGGCAAACTTGGATTTTGGAAACCTTAGCCATCACCGCCACTTTCTCCGCTGCAACACACATCAACCTCGACGTTATATGTAACAATCACCAACACACATCAACCTCCGCTGCAACAGACAACAACACACATCAAATTTCTATACTCTATTAATTAAACAAAACCATAACAATTTGCTATACCCAAAATTCTAAAACAAATACCAATTATAAAGGCCATAATTTTACCTTTCCCACATTCTCAATTTAAAAAGGAAAAAGTAGCAAGATCTATCCTTGAAATACTAAAATAAAATACAGACTTTACCATAGAGAATTTATCAGAATCAACTTCAATTGGTGTTAATTGACAAATTCAGGCGCTTGTAACAACCATACAAGGGATCATCCTCTACAATATACAATTTAGATAAAAGAATCTGAAAAAGAAAACTATTACAAATAAAAGGCAGAGAACAACCCTTTAATTATTTTGGCCTAATTTGATTCAATACTAAACTACATGATAAGCAACTCCTTATTTAAGACTTCTAAGTTATCATAAGAAATAACTTTAGAACATTTTCTACATGTAGAACCACACTACCTACCTCCAACTATAAAGGAAGAGTGAAGAAAAGACTACCTGCATCCCATCATTATCCTCTAATAACTTTGTTGCAACCTCGATATCTCTAAGGGCTTCAACCTTTAATTAGACAAAAGAAGATGAAAATAACTTTCTGTGGAACCAATGGTAGTTCACATTTAGATCCACCTATGTTTTGATGATGAACAAATATTGGTAAATTAGCTACCCAAAAGACAAACTAAATAATGCCACCAAAAGATGAAAATATTTGAGAAAAAAGGATGTTACTCGAGTAAGCTTGAAAATTACTCGAGTAAATGTCGTGCCAGGAGAAATTGGTTTCCAGGTTTCACTCTACTAGAGCCAAATGTTACTCGAGTAAAAACAGATTTACTCGACCAATTCGAAGTGTTACTCGACCAAACATTGTGACCAGGATATATGAAGACATAAATCACTCGAGTAGAAACCAAACTCACTCACGCAAGATCAATGTCCAGATTGTCGCTGGTTGATGAAGTTACTCGAGTAGGACTTGAAGTCACTTGAGTAATCGTGGCTCAGAATAGCAATAAAACACCCGGTGGAGAATGGTACTCGAGTAGACCCATTGATTACTCGAGTAAGTGTAAGCTTCAGAAGATCCAGAAATGAGACAAACCGAAGTTACTCGAGTAGAGTTTTTCTTACTCGAGTAAGCGTGTTTCTAGATTTGAGAGATTCAAGTCAATCAAGCCGAAGAAGGGAAGAAATCAATGTACAAAGGTCATAAAGGATCAATCACTCGAGTAGATATTAATCCTACTTGAGTAAGTAAAGGCTAGATGCAACATTGGAGCATCAACGAGGGAGTTACTCAAGTAGACAAGATTGTTACTCGAGTAAGCACTGAAAAGGAAAGAAAATCAAGATTGATTTCACACTCTAATGAGCATATTTTGAGTCACAACGGCTATAGAAAGATCAGGGAGTATAAATACACTTTCAGAGCAATCAAGAAAGATATAACAACAACCTACAAATAGATTGCAACCCTAATTAGAGCCCTGTTCATTGTTCTTAGTGATACATGTTTAGTTGTGCTTATTTCCTATTTTTAGTTACTTGTATCTTTGTTTCAAATATGTTGGTGAGCGATTTATCATTCATAAACAGAGTGTTATTGAGGTTGGGATCAATGGTAGATCCTAGGTTGGTTTATTCTTGAACCGAAATCAAGAATTGTAAGAGTTATCACTTTGCTTGGAAGTAAAAGTTGAAAGAAAAGTTTGAGAGTAGTAGAAATCCTAAGTGGTGAGATTTAGGTAGTGGATGTAGGCAAGTGTTTGGCCGAACCACTCTAAATCTCTTGTGTTCTTTACTATTTTAGTTTGTCCCTTACGTATTTAAATGAAAAGAATTCAAAGCCTCGATCCCCACACTATTCAACCCCCTTCTAGTGTGGTATTTGTTCTTTCAATTGGTATTAGAGCCTAGGTTCTTATTTGTGGCGGTTTAACCACCGAAGAGTGAAGATCCAGGATGGCTTTGAACATGCAATCAAACTTCTTTGAGGAAGGCAACACGGTTACCAAACCTCCAAAGCTCAATGGTGTCAACTATTCCTTTTGGAAGAACCGAATGATGATTTTTGTCAAAAGTCAAGATATCGAGCTGTGGAAAGTCATTGTGAAAGGACTAAAGGTTCCAAAAGATGAAGATGGGACGATCAAGAAGGAGATTGATTATGATGATGAAGATTGGAAGCACGATCAAACTAATGCAAAAGCAATGCAACTCATAATGTGTGGTCTCACATTGGAGGAGACAAATCGAGTTAGCTTCTGCAAGAGTGCCAATGAGATGTAGGAAATACTTGAGGTCACCCATGAATGTACCACTCAAGTGAAGGAGACCAAAATCAACATGCTTCTTCATGATTATGAGTTGTTTAGCATGAAGGAATAAGAACTGGTCACTTCAATGCTTGATCGATTTGTTGATACAATCAATGGCTTGGCATCTCTTGGTAGACACATGGATGATAGTGAGAAGGTCAAGAAGATTCTGAGATCACTTCCTAGAGAATGGGATTCACAAGTGACTGCTATCATGGAATCTAAGGACCTTAACAAGTTAGACTTCAATGCATTGGTCGGATCTCTCATCAATTATGAAATAATCTTGAAGACTAGAGGAGGACGCCCTAAAACAAGAGAAAGAAGTGTAGCTCTCAAGGCAAGTGTCGCCTTGAAAGATGAAAGTGATGAAGACGACAATGAGAGTGAAGATGAAGATGAGGAGCTAGCCCTTTATGCTAAAAAAATCCAAAAGTTCAAAACTATGATGCAAAGGAGAAAAAGGGGAATGAAGAAAGGTTCGAGAGATGACTTTCGTAAGACTTCAAGCTACAAGAAGAGGAATGATGAGAATTGCTACTTTTATGGATAAACAGGTCACTTTGCAAAGGATTGTAGAAGCTCATCCACAAAGACATCCTTAGATCGACACAAGAAAAATGAGGTCTTGGTTGCCACTTGGAGTGATGATGAATCCATTAGCAAGGAGGAAGTCAATTTGGCTCTCATGGCAAAAAACTCTTATTCAAGTAATGAAGAAGACATTAAGGTAAATGCTCCTACCTATAAAGAACTAATGAGTGCTTTTGATCAACTAAATGAAAATTTTGATAATGTGTTCAAAATCAATAAGACTTTGAAAAAGAAAAACAAAGTTTTAGAACTTGAAAAATAAGACTTGTTAAAACATGTTCAAGAACCTGAAAACACATCCAATGATCATTATTCTTGTTTTTATGAACAATAACAATTGCATAATGAGATTGATAGATTGAAAAATGATTTTTCTTATGTTATTGGTAAGTTTACTAGTGGACAAGAAAATTTTGAAAAACTACTTTCATTGAAAGATTTTCCCCATCCAAAAATGGTCTTGGTTGTGATCCCTATCACAGAGAGTCATCTTTGATGACTAAGTTTTTTAGCAATGGTAACTCTTCTATTAATCCTGGTGTGACTGCTTGTGCTAGATATTTAAAAATTGGTCATAGTGCTTATTCGTGTACTAGTTTGAGAAGAACCATTAAAGTGAAGAAAGTGTGGATTCCCAAAGGAACCATTCTTGCTAATTTGGTTCATGTGACTAACACATAAGGACTCATACTAGCTTGGGTACCTTTGAAGAAAAACAAAATTGATTTTGTAGGTGCAAGTAAGGAATAAAGTCCCTACAAGCATGTGGTACATTGATAGTGGATGTTCAAGACACATGAGTGGAGACAAAAGTTTGTTTGTTGAACTCACTTTCAAGAATCAAGGTCATGTGACTTTTAGGGATAACAATAGAGGTAAGATCATTGTTTGTGGTAAAGTGGGTAAAGAACCTTTACCAACATTGATAATGTGTTATTGGTTGATGGTTTGCAACATAATCTTTTAAGTGCCTCTCAATTGTGTGACATGGAGTATGATGCGCGCTTTGAATAATCTCATTGCACTGTTTTGAAAAATGAAAAAATTGCATTTATTGGTTTAAGGCATGAAAACATTTTTATTGTTAATTTGCATGATGTCTCTTCTTTTAATGAAAAGTGTTTGATATCTTTGGATAAAAATGCATACTTGTGGCATAGGAGACTATGTCATGCACCATTGCCTTTGATTTCAAAACTTGCAAAAAAATGAGATTGTTAGAGGCTTACCAAAACTCAGATTTACAAAAGAACATTTGTGTGAACCATGCATGAAGGGAAAACATACTATAAGTTCTTTTAAACCAAAGAAAGAAGTCTCTACATCTAGAGTTTTAGAACTTGTGCATATGGATTTGATAGGACCTTCTAGGCATGTTAGCTTGAATGGTAAATTTTTTTCTCTTGTGATTGTTGATGATTTTTCTCGATTTACTTGGGTTAAATTTCTTGCAAATAAAATGGATGCTTTTAATGAGTTTGTTAAGTGGTGTAGATTGGTTCAAAATGAGAAGAACATGAACATCATTGCCATTAGAACCGATCATGAAAGAGAATTTGAATGCAAACCATTTGAGGACTTGTATGAAAAATATGGGATAAAGCATAACTTTTCAGCTCCAAGAACACCTCAACAAAATGGTGTGGTTGAAAGAAAGAATAGAACATTGGCGGAGATGTGTAGAACCATATTGAATGAATATGATCTTCCCAATTACTTTTGGGCCGAAGCAATGAATACTTCATGCTACATTATCAATAAGGTGTACTTAAAAAGGAATCAATTGAAGACACCCTATGAGATTTGGAAAGGTAAGAAACCCAATATCTCTTACTTTCATCCTTTTGGTTGCAAGGTCTTTATTTTAAACAATGGGAAGCATAATCTAGGTAAGTTTGATGCAAAATCTGATGTTGGAATTTTCTTGGGCTATTCCATGAATAGTAAAGCTTATAGAGTTTACAACACTAGAAAAATGTGGTTGAGGAGTCTATTCATGTTAAATTTGATGATTTAACCTCGCCCCCGAGAAAGGTAGTTGTTGATGACGATGTAGGTGAGTTCAAGAAAAATAAAGATCATTCACTTCAAAGGAGTATTGAGGAGTTAAATGTAAATAAAGAGACAACCAACTATGATGAGGTAGAATAAAGGGAAGAAGAAGAATAAACTCAACTCCCTAAAGATTGGGTAAATGTGAAAGATCATCCAAAGGAGTCAGTCATTGGAAAGATAGATGATGGCGTGAAAACAAGGAGAGCCTTGAATGAATATCAAAGCAATTTTGCCTACATCTCAATCATTGAGCCAAAGAATAATAAGGAAGCACTTAAAGACGAGAGTTAGGTCCAAGCTATGCAAGCGGAACTTAATGAGTTCAAGAGACAAAATGTATGGGAACTGGTTCCTTTACTAAGAGGAAAAACAACCATAGGAACCAAGTAGGTGCACAAAATCAAGTATGATGAGAATGGAAAACTGGTGAAGAACAAGTCAAGACTAGTAGATCAAGGGTTCAATCAAGAAGAAGGACTTGACTATTAGGAGACCTTTGCACCAGTTGCAAGGTTGATAGCCATTAGATTGTTGTGTGCCTTTGCTGCTCATAAGAAGATCAAGCTCTACCAAATGGATGTGAAGAGTGCCTTTTAAATAGGTACATTCAAGAAGATGTGTATGTGAAGCAACCACCAGGTTTTGAAGATCATGAACATCTCGATCATGTGTTCAAGCTTAATAAAGCCTTGTGTGGATTGAAACAAGCACCATGAGCATAATATGACATGTTAAGCACATTTCTTATTCGAAATGGCTATGTAAGGGGCCATGTGGATAACACTATTTTCATTAAGAAAGATGGTGTTAATATGTTAGTTTGTCAAATTTATGTGGATGATATAGTTTTTGTAATACCCCAGTCGGATTTTGGTAAGGCTCTTTATAGTCTTCCATTTGGTTCTATTTCGATTTTGATTGATACGAGTGTTGAGTTGAGGATTTATGTTTGTGAGAGGTGTTACTCGAGTAAGCATTCGTGCATTACTCGAGTGAGCTGAGGTGTGGATTAATTGAGTAAGCTGTGTTCTTGGATGAACATGAAGAACACCTGGGAAAGGTGTTACTCGAGTAACATGTTGTGTTACTCAAGTAAGCAGCTTGTCACTCGAGTGATGAAGGCCTGCCACTCGAGTGAAGGCATTGTTTTGGGCAGGGGTCTATAAATACCCCCACTCGACTCTTTCATTTCTCTCACCTCATTTCCGTCACTCTCTCACTCAAATCGGTGCGAAATGCGTTCCTGTTTCCCTACATTGTTCCCATTTTGTTTCTAGAGATAACATTACGTCTCTAACCTATTTATTCATCTATTTCATGTCTTTATATTCGGATTCATGCTTTAGGTCGAGTTTGCATTTGGGTTTGCATTTTCGGGATGATTTTGAGTTAATGGATGCTTAGGGTTGTTAGCTTTGAGTTGTTTGAGGTTAAGAGAACATGATTCAAGCTTTGAATCGTCTTATTTGATGATACATTGGTTGAGTTAGGATTATCTTTTTTTTTTTGTCGATCTAGGGTGATTCCGAGTTGCTTTGTTGGTTTTGACCCTAGATTCGTGTTCAGGGCTTTGTTTAGACTCAATATGGGTGGTTGATATTAATTTTGGTCAGTTAAATCATGTTTCACGATTTCTGGGTTCGTTTGGATCATGTCTTACTCGAGTAAGGTCATTGATTACTCGAGTAAGAGGAGTTTTGTCTCACTCGAGTGAGAGAATGGTTGTCTTACTCGAGTGACCATGTATGGCTTACTCGAGTGACTATGTATGGCTTACTCGAGTAAGATGATGGGTGTCTTACTCGAGTAACACATTAGTAAGATGGGTTCCTTTGGGACTTGTTTTGTAATTTTGCATTTTGTCGATTTCTGATAGTTTGATGACTCTTTTGGGGATTCTGATTACTTGAAAAAATTAGTTAGCTATCCTAATGTAGTCGGAGGACTATTTTGTAATTTTTTAAGTTTCGGGGACTAAAACATAATTTTGCACTGGTAGAGGACCAATATGTAATTTTACGTAGATTCTGTATTTTGGATCCAGAATGATAGATTATCATTCGACATGGATCATTTAGGGTCTTTAGAGAATCTGCATCTGCATCTGTACTTCATGCATATAGTATTACAACAGTATCACATTTGAGTTTGCTTCTGATATATCTGTGGATATATATGTTTGCTTTGTTCAGCTTCTTGTTCGTGCCCGAAATACTAGCCACCGGCGGCTGGGACCTGACAGGTATTTGCACTTAGACTTCCATGTGAGTGAATAACAGCCTCAGATACATTGATTGTGTCTCAAAACTGTATATATTTTTTGTTATGTATAACACATATTCTAAAAATGAACTAATCTAAGGATTGACTAATGATAAATTGATGTTGGTTATTTGTGTTCATTTTGGTTATTTGCATTCATATGCATTCACTCACAGTAAAATGATCTAATTTGGTACTTGAGATTCAACTTTATCTTGGTTTATGATCGATAAGTGGTAAGACAATGATTTCTGCAGTTCTGGCAACCCTCACTCGAGTAAGAAGGAATCCCACTCGAGTGAATTCTGAGATTATGGTTTCATCTGGGTTTGAAGTAGATCTCACTCGAGCAACATACGGGCTTACTCGGGTGATCGACTCAATTACAAAAAATCTGAGGTTTTAGGATTGGTCTTTACTCGAGTAATTGGGAGCATCAGATGTGTCTCTGGATCTATTTTTACTCGAGCACAAATCATACTTACGCGAGTGGAAAAGCTGTCTTAATCGAGTGAAACTTATCCTACTCGAGTAACCGGCATCAAGTCAGTTTTTAACCTAGCTTCTGTTCCTATTCTTCGTTCCCCCCACTCGAGTAACAGGTTGGATTTATGGATCATATGTTCGGAGAGACATTGATAGGTTTACTAATCCTAATGTTTGGATTCCTCCTCCCATTGATCGCATCGTTCCAAGTTCAAGGAGTGGAAGGCAAACTAGAGCATATGTTCCTCCACTTTTGGATCATGTCGTGGTAAGTGCTAGAGAGTTTCAAGAACTTAAGGACAAAGTGAGCACCATGGAAAAGGTCTTGGATAAGGTTTCTGACATGGTACGCAAGATTTGGGATAAGATTAGTTGCTCCTCTCCTTCGGCCACTTCCGCTCATGGACCATGATGACTATGCTTTGATATCTCTCACCAATGGATCAACATTTTAATTTGCATCATTTGCATTTGTTTTCTGTTTTCCCTATGTTGGTTGTTATTTTGATCTTGGCTCTGTATTTGGATGATTATCTATTTGCCTTTGACTATGTTTTTTATATGACATGTCTTTTTATTTCCTATCTTTGGTTTGATTATGAAAAAAAAGGGAGAGAATATTTGGTATTATGGGCATCTTGTTTTTGAGACTTTATGGACTAACATTTGTGACAAGGATGTATGCATTGATCAATTATCTTGTTTGTTTCTTGTTCTTTCAAATATAGGCATATTCTTAGGGGGAGATTACAAATTTTCCCAATGTTTTGTCATCATCAAAAAGGGGGAGATTGTGGTACCAATGGTGGTTCACATTTAGATCCACCTACGTTTTGATGATAAAAAAATATTGGTAAGTTAGCTACCCAAAAGACAAACTAAACAATGCTTCCAAAAGATGAAAATATTTGAGGAAAAAGGATGTTACTCGAGTAAGCTTAAAAGTTACTTGAGTAAGTGTCGTGCCAGGGGGAATTGGTTTCTAGGTTTCACTCGACTAAAGTCAAATGTTGCTCGAGTAAAAAGAGATTTACTCGACCAATTCAAAGTGTTACTCGACCAAACATTGTGACCAGGATACATGAAGATAGAAGTCACTTGAGTACAAACCAAACTCACTCGCGCAAGATCAATGTCCAGAATGTCGTTGGTTGATGAAGTTACTCGAGTAGGACTTGAAGTCACTCGAGTAATTGTGGCTCAGAATAGCAATAAAACACCCAGTGGATAATGGTACTCGAGTAGACCCATTGATCACTCGAGTAGGTGCAAGCTTCAGAAGATCCAGAAATGAGACAAACCAGAGTTACTCGAGTAGAGTTTTTCTTACTCGAGTAAGCGTGTTTCCAGATCTGAGAGATTCAAGTCAATCAAGCCGAAGAAGGGAAGAAATCAATGTACAACGATGACAAAGGATCGATCACTCGAGTAGATATTAATCCTACTCGAGTAAGTCAAGGCTGGATACAACATTGGAGCATCAGCGAGGGATTTACTCGAGTAGACAAGATTGTTACTCAAGTAAGCACTGAAAAGGAAAGAAAATCAAGATTGATTTCACACTCCAACGGGCATATTTTGAGTCACAACGGCTATAGAAAGATCAAGGAGTATAAATAGACTTCCAGAGCAATCAAGAAAGATATAAAAATGACCTACAAACAGATTGCAACCCAAATTAGAGCCTTGTTCATTGTTCTTGGTAATATAAGTTTAGTTGTGCCTATTTCCTATTTTCAGTTACTTTTATCTTTGTTTCGAATCTGTTGGTGAGCGATTTATCATTCATAAACAAAGTGTTAGTGAGGTCAGGATCAAGGATAGATCCTAGATTGGTTTATTCTTGAACTGGAATCAAGAATTGTAAGAGTTTCCACTTTGCTTGAAAGTGAAAGTTGTAAGAAAAGCTTAAGAGTAGTGGAAATCCTAAGTGGTGAGACTTAGGTAGTGGATGTAGGCACGTGTTTGGTCGAACCACTCTAAATCCCTTGTGTTCTTTACTATTTTAGTTTGTCCCTTACGTATCTAAACGAAAAGAATTCAAAGCCTCGATCCCCACACTATTCAACCCCCATTCTAGTGTGGTATTTGTTCTTTCACTTTCAGATCTGCAACAGTCACCAACACACATCAAACCAAATATGGAACATTCGCCAACACACATCAAACCAAATTTGAGACATCGTCATCAACCTCCCCACGCCACCGTCGCACAATCGAATCTCTTCTCTGTCGTCCATGGCATCTGATTTTCATTAACGAAGGTGGCAGAAACAAGCGGAGTAGAGTTGGTCACGTCGCATCGAGTCGAGATCTCAGATCAACGTCACAATGGCTCTTTCTCTCTCTCTCTCTCTCTCTTCACATCACAGGAGAAGGACGAAGAGGCTATGGAGGAGGAGACGCGACAGACACATGCGGAGGATGTTATTGTGATGAGAAGAAAATATGAGAGAGAGAGAGAGAGAGCGAGCAGAAGAGAGAAAGGAACCGAAAGAGGAGAGGATGAAGTGAGAAAGAGAACATACGAGAGAGAAGAGGGGTGAGGAGAGAGGAAGAGAGGAGAGAACAATCATAGAGAGAGAAATTGAGGAGAGAGAGAAATTTGAGAAAATGTCACAAAAAATTGACTTTTATTTGACTAAATTTGGCATTTTTAAGAATAAAAATTGAAAAAATTACATACATCAAATTTGAACTTTAAAATGTACTATTTGAGTAATTACCAAACTATAAATGGTTTTTGTCAAAATCTAAATTTTAATTATCGCACTTAGCATAATTAACTCGTGATAATATCAGTAACTAATTGGCCCGAACACAAAATAATATATAAATAAAATCATAATTACACAAATAATTCCACTGATTTATAAATTTCCTTATTTTAGACACTTCTACAAGCATCATATATATTATAGTGTTTCGGACAAATAAAAAATTGAAAAAACAATCTCTAAAATTTCTCTCTTGTTTTTTTGAATTTTGTGATAATTTATAATTTTTAAATAATTTTTATATAGTTAATTTAATTAATACTCATTGCACACATTAAATGTGCTTTTATTCTTTATAAATTTTTTTAAGACCATATCAATTAAAAAAATTTAAAATTTTAAAATTTCAAACTCCTCACGCCACACAAGTGCATTCAAACTAGTTTTATATGGTGCGACCAAGAGGCCTAAATTTTTTCCTTGGGTGTTTTCAGACTCCAACAACAAGCGCCATTAATTTGTCCGCACCCTCAATTTCAATTGCCTCACCATTTAAATTCAAAAAAAAAAAAAGAAATTGCCTCACCATTTTATTTCTTGGGCCAATTACTCAAATATATTAAAAAAAGAAAAAAATACACAAAAGGTACCCAGAAAAATTCACATTTCGCTCGTACGTCCAACTTCATATGCTATACGCCACATTCACATATTATAGGCACCATGCAGAAGATAGTAGTTTAATTTAGCACTTGATTTCCATGAGTATTTGTTCTCCTCAGTTTTAATTAATAAAAGTCCTCATATTTTCCTTCAAATTTCGTGTTATATATTAGTCTTTGGTATTCGAATTTCCTATAATTGCAAAATAGTGTATTGGAGAACCCAATTATAATAATTGTTTTTTTTAACCCCTTTCGATTTTTCGCCTATCGTTTGAAGAAGTTACTTTGGTGCAATCATATTTCTTAATTTATTGTATGGCAGGAGTCACAATTTCCTGTTGGCGCGCTCAAGGCTCTAATCAAAAGGCGATAAGTTGCCGTTGAATCTTCTATTGAAAATTTATCACAAATCAGATACAAGTAGAGGAGATTATGCATGTATAAGTAAAAAATTACAACCTTGTTCCTCTAGTTGCTAAACTACTAATTATACGTTCCCGAAAATGACATGTGTACACTTAGAAACTATTTGCAATAGATGACACATCAAAGATTCACTTTCAATTATCATGCAATTGCAATTTTATTTGCAAATGTAAACAGAATGAACGTGCAGTATAAAACTCCTGCAATTAAGGAGGGTAAAGTAATTGTCACAGCTAAATATCAAGCACATGTCTCAAAATTTGGAGATAAAAAAGAAAATATTTAACGAATTAAATACAAACACTTAAAAAATCCGCTTTCTCTCTCTCTCTATATATTTTTTTATGTAAATATTTCGTATGTAATAATTTTAATTTTATTTGCGTTTTTTGAATTAGTTGTATTATTTCATCTCCCTCTATATATATATATAGTCCTCGATAGTATTTTTTATATTAATAATTCTAATTTTATTTGTGTCTTTTGGATTTGTTGTATTATTTTGCCAATATTGATTTATTATTTGAAGGATATAATTTTTGAGCCTGTATACATAATATACCACAAATAATATTTCAATATTTTATTAATTAATTGGTGTATATGTACGGTTGATAATAATGCTAGAAGCTTAAGTTATTAAACCATGTTTTTTTCATTAATGTCTCTCTCTATCAATATCTTACATGCACTTATATTATTGTGGTTGATAATAGTTACTCAATATCCTTTGAATATCCTCTAAAAATAAAATAATAATGTTCTTTGAAGTTACATTTGGTTTCAATATTATGTAAATAATAGTCCAATAAACCTTAATAGAAACTAAAACCTACGGTCATATATATATATATATATATAGCCCAATAAACACAAACACAACAAAATACTGCAATATAATTTTTTCAAAAAAATAACATATCAATAAATCACTAATAGAGATTATATAAATTAAAACAATAATATAAATATCAGGTAAATAATACTCAAATAATCAATGAATTAATTAAAATTAGAATAATATAGACTTGAAAATTCAATTGGAATATCTTTCTTTTGCAACCAAACACCACCTAAAAAAAATTAACCCTACAAACAAACAGATCTGAAGAACCTAATAGCCATTGTTCATCTTCTTCCACGGAAAAACACCTTACTCTAGGCAACTTTACGAACGGTGGCGACGAAACGTCATGTGGCGGAAATAGCGGTCGGCTTCGAGACCGCTATTCGACGTCAGCGGCACGCAGGAACAGAGCCAGGAGTTTTTATGCCCGGGGCACAACTTTAATACTAAAGTTCGCTCCATAACTTGTCATCCATGCTTGTAACATCAAAAGAATACTAAAGTTCTTAAACACAAAAAGATTTACCTCCACTAGAGAGAAGTAAATTTAAAGTCTGATGAATGCCTCTTTTTGCAGCATGGTGTAAAGAAGTACATGTATTCCGCCCTGGCAATTACAAATTAAGCACATAAACATAGGGCATAATTCTACAAATTAACCACATAATTCTCTTAATATATACTAGACCACACAATATAAGCAACAAAATTTGTAAGAAAACAAGACATACTAGGACGATAAGCATTGACATTAGCTCCTAATTCAATCAAAGCTTTAGCAACATTGAATAATCCAAAATCCATACAAGCCACAATAAGAAGAGTCTTCCCTTCTTTGTCAATCCACTGTATCAAAGAACCAAATCTTCACTTGTACACACATAGACACAAAGAAGAATCCTTTATAGCAAATCATCCAAAAACAGAAACAACCCAGTTTTGCATTCATAATTCACATACTTGATACGACACCAGTTTGAATTAAATTCTAAAAAAACTGAAGTTATCAACAAAAATGGTATTTAAACAAAAAACAAACAGTTCTTAGCACATTCTCTACATAGACTTTTTTTTTTACTGGAAGTAGAATACAATATATAAGAACAATAGATTTTATTACCAAAAGTAGAATAAAATATATAAGAACAAAGTCCTTACTTTCACATATCATTCATTTAGTTAGAAGATACCAGTAACATTTGATCAAAATGAGATTAAATTGATTACAAGCCATAAAAACAGAGCAAACTAAAGAACCAAAAACAAGATCAAATAACTATACTGTAAAGTGAAAATACTCAAAATAAATACAAGTTAAACACAAACAAAAACAACCTAACTTAAATTCAGGCTAGTAATTAATTTACACAAATCAACAATAAATACAAATTAAACACAAACAAAAACAACCTAACTTAAATCCAGGCTAGTAATTAATTTACACAAATCAACAATAAATACAAATTAAACACAAACAAAAACAACCTAACTTAAATTTGGGCTATGAAAGAAAAGAAAACAAACCCTACCTGCTGACAGTCGCTGAAGGTGCTGGGGCGGCCGCGACGGGGGGTGCTTGGATGTAAAGTGCGTGGAGGTGGAGTGGAACGACTGCTGCTGTGCCTCCACTTCCCTTCTCTTCTCGTAAGACAGAACCCTAAAATGGCCTGATTTGTCTTTATTTTTTTAATTGGCTAGGACCAAAACAACGTTGTTTTGGTCCTAGCCCCCTAAAAAATAGTCGGGCCCCTCCTCCGACTCCATTGGTGCCTCCCTTTCACCTGTAAGTGAGAGGAGGCACCCCTACACACAGGGACGGAGGAAACCCCTAATAAGGGGGTTCTGTCCGGAGGCTAATGGGGCCCCCGGTCTCCCTCCATCCCTGGCGGCACGAATCGATTGGAGTGTAGTGTTAATGATTATTGCTTAACGAAGAATATTCCATCTTCCTCCTCATGTTTGCAAGTGTCTTTAAACACTCAGCAACCAAAAACCAATTCATCCCCCTAAAAAAATCATCTTTTATTGGGAAATAATATAAGATTTACTAGAATAGAAATAAATTGAGGTATATGATCCAACATATACTTGACCCAAACGATGCCTGCAATTGCAACAATGGCTTCATCTTATTTAAGTACTTCCTTTTTACCTCCTTTGTCGTCGCTCTCATTATTTTCACCACCGAGTTCGAAACATGAAAGCACCTTTTGATTTTTTTTAAATAATTAAGAGGAGTAAACGTGAATCAAAACCTCTCCTAAAATCGCTCGACTAAGCAGTTGGGTTAGTTGGGTTATGTGGCTTCTCTCTCCTGATAAACTTTCTTTTGATTTTTTTTAAATAATTAAGAGGATAATACAAATTAGTTGGGTTATGTAACTTCTCTCTCCTGATAGTTTTTTTATTCTACCAAATAGAATCAGAATTTGTTTTTAAATGTAAATAGTTTTCTTAGGTTGAAATAAGTTTAAAAACTCTGATATTGTTGCAATATTTTTTATAAAGACGATCCATGAGGTAATTTCCACCATTTGGGAATTTCAACCACCTTAAGCTAGACGTAGCCATTTTTGAACCGGCCCGCCAATTCAAGCTGGAACCAAACAGAAAAAAATCGAAATCAAAATCGGCCAAATTGGACGGAACTGAAACCTGCACTCTTGGAACTGCTCAAATTCGGTCTGATTCCGGTTTACTATTTTAAAAACCGTCATCGGCAGTTTAAGCCCAATTTTTTTCCGTCCGACCGTTGTTGATAACGATCCAACTGTCCAAAATTGATGGTAAACCGTGGCCTCTACGGCTTAAGCATACAAAACCGATCGATACAGCAAACACAATGGCCAATGATGAAGTGACAATTATTCCGAGGAAGCAACTTTTTTTTTTAATTGTGCCGCAGCTTTAATGATGTATGGGATCAAAAGTCAACTGTTCTTAAAAAAAGGAGAAAAGTAATAAAATAAACATGTTGTACAGATGTCAAAGTCAACTCTCATTGAATGGGTATGGAGGTACCGAGGTAGTAACATACAGAAAACATTTAGTGCAAATGTCAACCCAATTGAATTCTTCTAGGTATGCTCATACATTCCACATATTTCCTCTCGCCACTTATCTAATTTCTGCCACTTCATTATTGGAACAAACACGTGCTACGCACGGTAATTTTTTTATTTGATTAGAAAAATATTAATAAGATTAATAATTAAAATAAATTAATATACTTTAATTATAAGAATTTAAAATATTTTTGTTTTTTAGATTTATGTTAAATCACTTTGGTAATATAAATATATTGTGTAGCATAATTTCTGTAATATTTTAATATTTTTTTACTAAGTAAATCTTAAACTTTACTATTAAAAATTTAATATTATTTATGCTAGATAAATTTTAATGGGTGTGAAATCTCATATTCTTTTTTTTTTCACTCACATATCTCATTTATCTCTTTTTGTTTATGTTTTCTTTCTTTATTCGTTTTTCTCTGATAATCACTCTCCCTCTCATGGCATTCTCTAAAAAAATGTATCAAATTCCTTTTTGTAAAGAAACAATTATCAAAACAGACAACCACAATTGTAATAACACACATCTATACAATAAAAATAAATCATTAGCTCGTAATTTTGAAAAACATATCTATGACCTGCAAATAATATGATAGAATGTTATATTGATGTCTTTTTTTATAAATTGGAATGAAAACATAATATTTTTGATAATTTATTAATTGTAAGAACAAAAAATAAAATATCAAATGGAATAATTAATTATGAAAAATTATGGTCAAGTGTAAAATATTAAAAATGTTATTTAAATGCAAGATTGCTATTTAAAAATTGTGATGCTTGTATAATTCAAACAATTAAACAATTTGTACTTTTTAGAAAATAAAAAAATATATAACAAATAAAATGATTTTATATTGCAATTAACAAAAATATTACATCAATATAACATTTTCTCACATTCAATGAAATAGTTAAAAAAATTATTTAACATGCTTAAAGTATAAAATTTACCAAATCATAATTGAAAACTAATAAAATCATCAAATTATTTTACATTTAATTATCCTTAAATATCTCAAATTAAATGCTTAGAGTGATAAATGTTTAAAAAAAATAATTTACGTTCCACTTGTCAAACAACTAAAGAGACACTTGTCGTAAATTTAGAAAAACTCCCTAACTATTATATATATATATATTGATTCGATCCAATCATTCATATCACAATAAATATTTTTTAAAATTCAAAATAATAAAATAATAAATTTCTTGTACCTTTAACAAACATAAAATGATGACACAAGATTAAGGGGGAAAATGAAATAACATATGTAACTCGATGCAAAACAAACTTGACGACTTTGGGCCATGTTCCACAAATCCTTTTCTCATGCTAAAGAAAATATTATTCCCTCCTTTTAACAATAGTTACCATTAATTTAAAATAATAACACAAGTGATATGACATAGGTAATAAAACTCACTTAATATATTTTAGATCGTAACTGAAACGTTACAGTCATTATGATGAACGTTTTGAGATGTTAATATTCTTTTATCAATCCCCTACTATAAATAGACGTTGTTGGTCACTTTCCGAGGTATGCTTTATTCTCTACTCCTACTGATACTCTACAGAATTCTCTACTGACTTGAGCATCGAAGACTCTCCCTGGGAGCATCCCGACCTCACCGTTTTTTATGTTTTCAGGTCACAAGGCGACATTTATGATTCCCAAGATTTTCAAGTTCTCAACATTATTGTTGTTCATTTTTCGAAGCAACAATAATTGGCGCTTTCTGTGGGAAATCTGAACGAAAAGCCTTATCCACAGACGTTCGAGAAGAAGTATATCAACATCTTCTACAACACTCACCATGGTGCAAACACATTCAAACCAAGCTGGACATCCCGAGGAAGATGCGCGGAGAGTTGGTGCTGGAACGGGAGCCTTAGGAACTGCCATCCATACTGTTCCACTCGCAAATTATGAAGCACTTAGGAAGCAGAACTAGGAGAACCAGAAGGCTTTGGCCTAGATGGTGACATTGCTTCAACAATTCCTTCCTCAGGAACAATTTCCACCAACATTATGTGCTTACGCCCATAGGGCCCAGAGTGGAAGAGTCCCAAAAAAGTTTGACAGTCCTCAGCAAAGTCATTACCAACCTACACAAGTGCTCGAGCAGCTGAATCCTCCACCCCGCCAAGACCGCATGTTCCAGTACCTATTCGTGTTCCTGATGCTTGGGTCAAAGCTAGAAGGGAGAACTACCAGGAGGTCGTGGAAAACACTTATAAAGGAGAGCCTAGGGTTCCTCCGAAAAAGGTGGAAGTAGAGCCTCAATCTTCAATTAGTGTTTGAGAAGTGGTAGACGTGAGGAAAATAATCGAAGCAATCCTCGAGCAGAAGAAGCTGGTTCCTGCGGAGGAGGAGCAGCGGAAAGCAAAAGCTTCGTTCAACAAAGAGGTAATAGGAAAACCTCTTCCCCCAAAGTTCAAGTTGCCCTCGTAGCCGACTTTCTCCAGAAAGGACGATCCACACGAGCATGTTCAGAACTATGAAGTCATCATGATGCTCTATAGATGGGAAGACGCTATCATGTGTCGTGCGTTCTCAATCACACTGAAAGACCATGCTCGGTCATGGTTTAACGGGCTGAAGAAGGCGTCTCTCTCTTGCTTCTATCAGTTAAGAAAGGAGTTCATCAACGCCTTCATCATTAACAGTAAGCGTAAGAAGGACGCTACGTACCTGATGAGCGTGAGGAAGAGCGAGAAGGAGACACTTCAACAATACGTGGATAGATTCAGGAATGCCACTCTTGAAGTCCATGATCCACAACCTGGAGTTGCAGTGGCTGCAATGCTGCAAGGGACATGATCAATACAAATACAAGAATCGTTGTCTTTTGATCAACTAAGGACTTTGGCATACTCTTCATTCGGGCTAACAAGTTTATCTTACAGGCTGAGGTCATGAAGATTGTTGGAATGAAGGATGATAAAGAAAAAAAGAGGAAAGAGAGAGAGGTTTAGGAAGAATCGAGCAGTAAGAAAGAAAAGTCGGAAGACTTGAGAGCACATGTTACTTGTTTCGAGAAGTACACACCTCTAAACGAGTCGAGATCAACGATCTTAGCGGCAATAGAGGGGTCTGGACTCATCTCCTTTCCCCAAAAGTTGACAAGCCTCTAGGGAAGAATGTGGACGCTTACTACCGGTACCACAATGTCAATGGATACTCCATGTATAAGTGTCGAGAACTAATGAATAAAATGGAGAACTTAGTTTGAGGTGGACACTTGGACCAATTTGTTAACGCAAGAATATCGAGAGGAGAGCTAAACAGTTACACAAGGCAACGAGAAATGAATGATGCTTGAAGAGGTTAATCAGCATAGGGCCAACTATGCACGCCACCACTTGAAATGTTCAGCTAAGTGTGCTTCTGATGGTGAAAAGAAGTTTAATCATTTAAGTTTTGTTATCTTCCTCCTGTGTAACTTGTTACTTTGAATAAATAACATGTCTTCTTTTTGCATAAGTAATTTCTGTTGTGAATGAAGAATAGGTTAAGGCAAGCCGAGTGCTTGGCCTCACAAAACATAAAAGGCTTGAGGGAAACTGGGCCTATGTAACCAAAATTTCTAAGAACATGGTGTGAATCCGA
>CAODLS010464256.1:0-18348 GCA_948243855.1 Flueggea neowawraea | reverse complement strand
TTGTACAACCTTGAGACCCTTAGAATGGACGGAGTACTATTTAAAGCCCCTAAGGATGTCAACTGTTAGCCCTTTTGAGTCGGGTACTATTTGGACTCATAAGGTTGCTAGTTTATTTTGATCTGATTAAATCAGAAAAGTTCTAATATAATACGGGTATATGATCATTGATAATCAACTCTAGATATCATTTGGTATGATATTTGCACAGCATGATTTGTGGCTTTGAAAATATTTTCGATTTGGTACAAATGATAAATGTTGGATTCTGATAATGTTTTCATTTTTGTTCTAAATGATAAACTTTAGCATGAATGCCTGTTAAGAACTTTTGTACGTTTTTTTTTAATTACGTCTTCAAATAAATATTTGTGTACATCTTTATCCCTGCTATTATTGTGGTTGTGAAGAATTTCGAAATGAATTTCGAAACTACTATTTGGTATCTAGCATGTATACGTATATATATACTTATATCTGTGTGCAGTATTTTTAAACGTTTTCAAATGATTTTTATGAGGCCTAAAACCGCTCTGAAATATCGTTTCCTTACTAAGGGATCTTACCCTTTCTTTTTGTGTTTCTCCTGTATTCTTATTTGCCGGTGATTTTGGTTGATTGGGGTTTTTCAGCATTAGTACCTGGTGAGACATTTTAGCAGTTTCAGTTAGTGCCCTTTTGTTCGTGCCCCATTTGCATAATTTGTAGATGCTCCACATCGTGTTCCTGTAGGATTTGTTTTGTTTCTATTACCGTTTCTGACATCTCAAATGTTTTAATTTGAAATTATTTCCGCAATTTATATTACATATGTTTTATTTTTTATACATAAAGATTAAACCTTTATTTATTTTTCATATTTTTTTAAAAAATATGATTATTGGATAAATGTTCTGTTCTCTGAGGCTTGTGCGGGATGAGTTGGGCTCCTATATACGGTTCACCTCATACGCCGGTCATGGTCCCGGGAATGGTGACAGTCAAAGTAGAGTTAATTTTGTTAAATGTTATTAATGTGTTTGTAGTTAATTGGTATTCTAGTTAATTCTAATATTAATAACTTGTAAATTTGATTTCTAGTATAACAAAACAAAAACTTCGTTAATACAATGAATGACTGTTCAACAATAAATGAGTTAATACAAAAACACTAATTTTTCAACTTGTCTGGTGGTGTAGTCGGTTATCACGCTAGTCTCACACACTAGAGGTCCCCGGTTCGAACCCGGGCTCACACAATTTTTTTATTTTTTTCCTTGTTTTTGGGTTTGACCCATAGCCAGCGACAGCCTGGAATTGGTTATCTTGAATATATTGAAAAGAACTAAGAAGGGCTTCTAATCTCTCATAGAAGCACTTTATCCTTTCCTATGATGGCTAGGCATTGAACACAAGTCCTATCCCTTTCAGTCTACAAAAAATTGGAAGAAAATTTTATTAGGATCTGCCACGCAAAGGCAGTAGCTTAGCTGGTTTCTCTCATAAATTTCTTACCACATCAAATCATGCACGTCCATTATGTTTGCATGCATGCTTCTGAAATTTCATCAGACTCAGAGATAGGACTTAGCATATGCACTACCACCCACCTCTCCCCTCTTCTCTTCTCACGTGAATCTCGATGAATTCATTGCATGAGCTGGATTTCTGCTTCTGCAGCCATCTATAATATAGTAGCTTACATTGATGTGCCCTGCCCTATACGACTACGTATGGTCCCCATTTTATTTCATAATTCACTTTTAGGACCCACTTCCCCAGTCTTGGGAGAAATTCATCCCCTCATTCACCACTCCTTTCCTTTCTTTTTTCCATTACTTTCAAGTACTGCGCTTATTTTAGTTCCATTCTTTTGATAGCATTGTTTTCTTTTAGTTACAAGGACCAAACCATAAATTTCGAATTTGACAATAATACACACACTCGACTATCGACCGCTTGAATTAGTTTCAAATTACTTTTTTTAGTAGCACTTACTGGTTAAAATTTTAAAGTGATCAACCTAAGAGAGTCCATTATAAAAATAAGTCAAGAACTAAATTACAAAATTGATTCCAACATATTACAAAAAAATTGTATTAAAGTAAAGATAATTTAATAATTTGGCTTGATAATATAAAGGAAAAAAAATAACTATACTAAAATCTGCACGCATTACTCTTTCCAAAGTATAGGTCAGGAGGAGATTTTGTTCTATGAAAATTAGTCCTATATGTCACGATAAAAGAAAACTTTGGCTTTGGCACTTGATAATTTGTCTGTCATCGCTGTCTCCAATTAGCAAGCATTGCGTACTATGTGAAAAAATTGGTCAAGCACTTAATTAAGTTTGGAGACAATATTTACTTGTCAAGTTGTTGGGGGTATTAACATGTATTTTTTTTTTCTTAAAAATTTGTATCCAGCTCAACATTTGAACAGTTCGCCACAACAGTTGCCAACCTTGCACAAACTTTGGCTGCAATATTGGAGGAGAAATTGGGCCACAAGTCGACTTTCTTCCAAGAAAATTGCTTGCCAAGTACTTGTTATTTTCGGATGAACCAGTATCCTCCTTGTCCAATCCCTTCAGAGGTCTATGGCCTCATGCCACACACCGATAGTGATTTCCTAACAATCTTGCACCAAGATCAAGTTGGAGGCTTGCAATTGGTGAAGGAAGGGTCAAACCTAATCCAAATGCCCTAATAATCAACATCGGAGACCTATTTCAGGTACGCATGTGTTGTAAGCAAATGTGTTTGTAGCTAAATTGTGGGTCACATTTATCAGTTTAATATAATTTTTTAAAGTGGAATGGTATTGATATGATATTAAAACTGGTAAGTCACGAGATTTAAAATATGGTTATAATCACATTTTTTTATATGTATAAAAATTACTAGTCAACATCTATTTGATATTCTCAATCTAACCAAATTCTAAAATTGAAACGTAGGGATGGAGCAATGACGTTTACAAGAGCGTTCAACACCGGGTAGCGACAGATCCACGGGTGGAAAGGTTCTCTACCGCATATTTCTTCTGCCCTTCGTACGAGACTGAGATTACACAAAGTTGCCAACAGCCTTCAGTTTATAGGAAGTTTAGCTTTAAAGAGTACAGACAGCAAGTCCAAGAGGATGTTCAAAAACTAGGTCATAAAGTAGGACTTTCTAGATTTCTTGTATAAATTGCAATGCATGAATTTTTCCACCCTTCAGTTTTGCTATCTTTCTTTCTCTTGTCCTAGCTAGTATTTAGATTTGGTAAAGAAAATAGAATCAATTGCAGGGGAAAGGGGAGATCAAAATAGTGATAAATTTGGCTCTCTTAAATATGTGATCTTGTCCTCTGTGAACCACTGTTCTATAGCACTTAACATGTAGATGATAAAATGAAATTTTTTAAAGAAATGAAAAAATTCCAAGGTGATTATACCTTGGAGATTTTGTGTTAAGTGGTAGAAGTATATATTGTATTTTACTAGTCAAAATATATCAAAATTCTGAGAAAATTTTAACATTTTCTGTGTTTTTCTAACATACGATCTTTAAAAATTTTAAAATTTTCAAGAAGAAAAAATACGTCGTGTCACTTAATTTTGTATTCTGTTATTTAATCTACCATTATTTTTTAATGCTTAATCTACCATTATTAAACATATGCAATTTAATATACCATAGTTTGTGGGTAGTCAATTTTATTTTCTCTATTTAATTGAATTATTTAAGAAATATATAATTTTGCCTTTTCTATTATTTCGAGGGGAAATAGAAGCTATTCAAAAGGAAAATGAAAGATATTTTTGAGGCCTGGCCCGAAGCTGACAATTGGGCAAGATGGGTTCATGTTATTAATGGGCCTCATCTATATCAGGCTTTCCCTCTCTTTTTTGCATCACTAGAAAAATATCTTAAAGAAACAGGAGAAACATTAAAAACAGGGGGAGAAAATGATGTCGTCTTCCACCGCCTTGAGCCTTGCCAACGTCCGTACACATGCACCGTCGTGCAGCCTCGCTGAATCTAAGCCCAAACCTACAAAACCAAATTCTCCCCCTCTACCCATCAACCAAGTCGTCCCTGTATCAGATTCCGAGCCTCAGCCCCGTAAGCTGAAGAAAGGTAGCCCCCAATTGAACCGCTGGTCTCGAGCCCGAGCTATCCGGTCTGGTCGAAAATTAGACCACCAGGCTCAACGCAAGCAGGTATCGGAGATGAATCCTCGGAGTCTAAAGTCAAAGGAGACCGAATCAATAGAGCTTGATAGTCCGGCGGAGAGCAGCAGAGATGATGGCGTGGAGGTGAATGTTGGGAAGTCGATTTATATGGTTTCCGACGGAACTGGATGGACGGCGCACTCCGTTAACGCTGCCTTGGGTCAATTCGAACACTGCTTGGTGGATCGGGGCTGCCCCGTAAATACTCATCTGTTCTCAGGGGTAATCACGACCTTTCATCTTTCATTATAAATTTTCCATTAATTTAAATTAAGAGAGTTAATTAATCTTGAGTTTATTAGACTGATGACGTGGAGCGGTTACTGGAGATCATAAAGCAAGCAGCGAAAGAAGGGGCAATGCTGGTGTACACGTTGGCAGATCCATCCATGGCTGAGTCAGCAAGACAAGCTTGCAAGATATGGGGGATTCCGTCAACTGACGTGTTAGGTCCGATCACGGAGGCAATCTCATAATATCTCGGCGTGTCTCCGTCCGGCCTTCCACGTGGCGCGCCTGGAAGGAACTTCCTGCTTAATGAGGAGTATTTCAAGAGAATTGAAGCAGTTGAGTTCACAATTAAGCAAGACGACGGCGCATTGCCTCAGAACTTGCAGAAGGCAGACATTGTGCTTGCCGGAGTATCGAGGACGGGGAAGACTCCATTGTCGATATACTTGGCGCAGAAAGGGTATAAAGTGGCGAATGTGCCAATTGTGATGGAGGTAGAACTGCCAAAAAGCTTATTTGAGGTTGATCCTGAGAAGGTTTTCGGGTTGACTATTAATCCTGTAGTGTTACAGACGATTAGAAAGGCGAGAGCGAAGAGTCTGGGGTTTGGGGAAGATGTTGGGAGTAATTATTCGGGGATGGAATTTGTGAGGAAAGAGTTGGAGTATGGTAGAAAGATTTTTGCTCAGAATCCTGTTTGGCCTGTCATAGGTATATCTATGCTTCAGTTCAGATGATATTTCTAGGTACATTTTTACATGTTTTGTTGGATCTGATTGCAGAAGTGACTGGAAAAGCTATTGAAGAAACAGCTGCAGTTGTTTTAAGGCTTCTACATGATAGGAAGAACAGGTGTTTAATGCCAAGAATCTCAAAGCGGTACTAGTCATATTGTAGTAAAGATTTATTCTTTATCTTTTTTTGGTTTTCAAAATCATGTATATTGTAGTTAGGTGAACAAATAATTCAGTAGATGAGATGGTCATATTATATCACTTGTATTCCGAATTGAAGGATGGGCAGTTCTAGTGATGGATCATCTGGGGTACAAAAAAGCACGTCATTGATTGAGAAAGATACAATGTCAAGAGAACTGATTTATTCATCTGCCAAGCTTCTTTCACCTAAACAAAATTCAATTAATGCAACAAGAAGAAGTCAACTGTTGGGTTTTAGTATTTCTTTTCTGCCTAGCTAATCAAAGGAGGAGCAGAGGACCTCGCAATAACATTGATGGAGAAGGAAAGGCTTTTGAGTGCGCATGCTTGATTCCATATACTTTTGAATTTGGAGTATTTCTGGTTTCAGTTGCCTGAAGATTTCAGGTCCAATAGATGGCCTGGAGAGGAAAAGTATGGAAAAGAGGAAAGAGTCCTCCTATAAAGTTAGCTGTCGCACAGAAGAAAACTCGGACTAAGCATATCATTTTCCGTTTCAATACATCCTATGAAGTATGAAGCTGAAGTGAAGTGCGTCATCATTCTTTCCCATATGTGTGAAAGAATATTCCTGCCCCTACAATGCAGTACGTCCTGAATCTGAAGCAAATGGCTATGGATCTGGAGAAACTTGAATTAGCTTTTGCATTCATCTCTTTCAATCTTTCATTATCATTCTCTCCTTTTTCTATGTTCTGCATTCTGCCACATCACTATTTTCCGAGAAAGCTCATCATTGCTGTCAAGTAATTTCTTTCATTTTTTTTCTACTCTTTTCTTTTCCTACCCTCCTATTTTGATCCAAATACTGACTCACTGAGGGTCATATCGCCCCTTCTGTGAAAGCACTATTTACCTCCATTAATATCAGTCTAGAGCATTGCCATTTGCATTGAGCTTGCCCATGGAAAGAGTGAAGTATATCAGCAACATTGTTCCCATGCTTGACCTGTCCCAAAAGAATCGATCAGGATCATAATGAACCAGAAAGAGTGGCCCAAAAAAACAAAACAAAAAGTAACTCCTAAGCTTTCAGCTCAAAAGTAACAAAACGCGACACAGCAAGAAAAAGTTATTTGCAGCTTTATGAAACTGTAAACTTACAGGGTGGCAAACAAAAAAAGAACCCTTTTGGGATCAAGGGCCAATGACGACGGAGAACGCTTAAAACTGTTTCTCCGAGTAGGGCACCTGCTTTCTGTTGCGTTACTGATGTTGGCGGTCGCGATTGTGATCTGATGATGAACTGGTAGGTTGCTCGAATGATCAGTGGTCCCTGATGTCACCGCCATTGCCTTTTTAGGCGTGCTTGGCCCTACTACTATTGCCAAATCGCCAAATTAATAACACCACCCACAATTATCAAAAGAAGAAGTTTTAGCTGACTAGCATTTTATCATCAACTTTTCGTTAATAACATGGTATGCCTTCATCAGAGAGCTTCTGATGACATCAATGCACTTGGAAGATAAATTAACTGCACCTATTTAATACAATAATCAAGTTTTTTTATGTACATTCAATGGTTGACCAAAAGTTTTTTATAGTATTTCACTCTCCTGGCTAGGCGGCGACAAAATTATACCAGCCACAGCAATCTATATGGAACTTCTGCATTTGTCAAGATTACACTGTTGTGAGTTCAACGAACCGTCAAGGATGAAACTCGAGTCTTCTCTTTCTTTCCCTTAAGTCCCTCACTACCACATTAGACAATACTACAAGTTCAAGTTGGTGGTGGAGTTTCATATTACTCGTCTGTGTGTCTGGACTACCAAAATGGCTGATTTTAATTCATTTAGTGAATTATTATTGTCAGGTTGTGTCTAGCATCTACATCAACCTAACTCTCTCGTGGAAACAAAGGGCCATTAGACCAAATGCGAAAACTAAATGAGCCACTGAAACTCTGTCTTATCTAATAAATATACCTACCCAACTGGACCATTTGAAACTGTAATTTCATGCTTTCTATTAAAATTCATTATATATTAAGCATGGGACAATACAGACAATAACAATGTCTATTGCTGGGTATGCACTGAAACCAACAGCAGTGAGTGCTGACCAGGAATACAAAAATTCTAATGAAAATGATAACGATATTGAACAGAAATTGCAAGTGAAAAGGGTACCTCTTGGTGAGCACACAGCAACATTGGTAGTTTGAATCTCTCTATCGTTAGCTGGAGCGATAGAACTAATCTTCTTCTCATAGCCACGCTGAGGCCCTTTCCTGGAAAGACTCCTCTGCAACTTTTCATCAAAAATAGTGACAGTTTAATTAAAATACTAAAATTGAAGAAGATTAAAGCAATACAATTCAAATGGGAAAATTAATAAACAAGCAACAGTAATGATGAATTGTGAAAAAAAAGAAGACATTCAACTGTAAAATTTTGAATTTTGACCATGATTTTGCGTATAAATGAATACAAACAAGAAGAGAAAGAAGAGACTCACGGTAATTCTTGAATTAGCGTTATTGATGTCCTTATTGGTGCCATTGGAGAAGCTCTCCCTGTCAATTACAAAGGCATCAGATTTGTCAGCTGTTGAGTACTGAAACCCATTCAAATGATCCGAAACAGAGATTTTTTGGCTTCCCATAACGTTATCTTCTAATTTACCGGAATCCGGAAGAGAACCCAAATCCTAATCCGAAATCAAGAAATCCCAACAAAGAGAGAAAAAGACGGTTACTCGTTTAAAGAAACTGAAAAAAAGAAAAGAAAAGCAGATATCCAGATAACAACAACAACCTTTCAATAAAACAGTTACAAGAAAGCAATAAAAGATGCGAATTACGACGAAACAGAACCAATCAAGAAAGCCCAGAAAGCAATCTCACCAGCTTCGGATTATCAGCCATATGTCTATCACTTTCTCGATAAGAAAAACAAAAGATATCGGTCACGGACCGTCTGATTTAGTGAACATGTAATGAGACTTTCACAAGTCAGCGGCTAAAAACTATTACGTGGACGACGAAAAACAGGAAAACAAATTTTTAGACAGGACCGAAGAGATGGGCGAAGAAGATCGTGTTTGTCAGAGGAGTTGGTATTACTGTGGCGAGGACTTATTGGAAACAGAAATGGGTGCGTGTGTGAATTAACTTACTCTCAACCACTCAAAGAAAATATAGATTTGGATGAACTAAAAACTTAATAGCGAAGTGAGGAGACTTTGTGAATATGTGTTTTTGCGTCTGTAGAGAAGAAACAGAGAGGAATAAGAGTCTGGAATTGCGAATGAGTTTGTGTTTGGCATTTATATAAGGACGCATTTGTGCTCGGCATTATTTATTTGAATTGTGTGTAATCTATTCTTGAATTCTTTCTTTTTTCTTTTGGATGGTTTATTGAGCTGTAAATAAATTACAAATACTAGAAGATAAACTCTTTCCTTTTCTATTTTTATTTAAGCTAAAATATCTTAAAAAAATTATTTGAAAATTAAAATTTGTCCCATTACCATAAAAAAATATTTTAAGAATTTGACAGGTTGAATTAAATTAAATTAATTGTATAATGAAAATTACGAAGAGTGTCACCTAACAACAATAATGCATCTTTGCAAAATTATGCATTGCAATTTGAAATATTCTTTTACACATTTGAGGAGTTGAAGAACATTTTGTATTAAATATTTAGACACTTAGTGCTCGTTTGGTAATGAAGAAATATATTAAGAAAGTAAGACTTTTTTATGAATAAAAAAAAGGGTATATTTGATTTAGAGAAACTATAAAATTAAAAACAATTTTGAACATTTTATTTTTTCACTCCTTAAGAAATGACTTACTGAAAGGAGTCAGTAAAAACACTCCTCAAAATTTGGTTTTTCTGAAATTGGTTATTTCATCCAAACCGGCACATAAAACTATCAAATTCAACTTCAATAATTATTACCCAAACTAATACTAGTTTTTTCTTTATCTAAAATACCAGCAATATTGTACCAGCAACGTCACTTCCTGGAGAACTGGTTTCCTCCTTTTTTGATTAATTAATTGAGACATTGAAATCTGAATGGGCATAATCAAAATAAGAGTTGTGGTCTTAACTTTATGATATGGTTCATGGAACCTGACGCTGAATAAAATATGGATAAATCCCTTAAAGGTGTTTCCTTCAATTCAGAGCCAAAACTGATCAATCTTGATTTGTGATCCTACACATACTCCATTTGAGTTGTCATGTTGATTCACCAATAAAGAAACTATTTACATAATTTTAAATATGACTAAAATTTTAGAGATAACTTTCTCTAAATCTTAGCAATTTGTCAAATTAATAAATTACGATATAAAATTTTGTGTTCAAGTTTTGATAGATAGTCAGAAATTATAGTTGGGTTTTTAATCTATCACCCAATAAGAATAAAAAACTATAGTTAAAAAAAAAGAATAAAAGCCTTCAAGAATTTTGTTTTCGTATTAACGAAAATTCACTATCCTGTTCGGGGGCTTGGACGTAAGTAACACAGTTTGAAAATGAAGAAGGGTCAAATCCAATTTAACAACTCGTCAGAACAAAGACATTTCATAAATAACCAACATTTTCAGGGAAGAGAAAACCTTGACATTCGTATGTAACTTAAAACCTCACCTGAAAATTCACGTGTGCATATAAACATATAGTCATGGTTGCTGTATTTTTCTAGTTGATGATACATCATATCACTTATATAATTCATCAAGAATTTGATAGTTGCGTGCAAAAACCTAAAACTCTTTCCATAATACACGTCTGGCAAGTGGTGACCGAAAACAGTGCTCTTGTTGGTTGCGACAACCACTATGAGCAGATTATCCGCATCTTTTGTTAGCTTCCGGATATCACTTCAATCATTTCTCTTCCTTGTTCCTTAACAAACCCGCAACTTCGCAAAAAATAAAAACTATTTTCAAGGTAAAAATAACTAATAAAAGAAAAAAATCATTTACATTAATTTAAATAGTTGAATGTTTATTATTAACCTTCAAATTTGGTTTTCTTATTAAAAATAATCAATGTATCATTATTTTTTTCCACTGTACAATTTACCGATGAAATTAAAAGAAAAATAACAATTTTTTTACGAATCCGCACTCATGACATGCTTACTTTTATTTAAAAATGAGTAGGATGTTAGAGGCTGGTTAAAATTAAAGGAGAACTTGTATCGGCTTCACATGCCACCAACGTTCAACTATTTTGATGGTGGCGGTGATGGGTCCTTATATGTTTTTAATAGGGCGCACCTCCTCCAAAACTACACAAAATGTATTCCAAAAGCACTCCTCGTGTTTTCATTAGAATATTTTACATTCCGAGTGCGATGAAGACAAGAAAACACCCGAATATTCCAAAAAGAAGCTCCTGCATTTTAGAATCGCACTGTTTGAGGATAACTTAATTACGTGAAGATTGGTTAAAAGATCATAAAAAGAATTCTTAAAATTATGGGCAAATATTTACCACTAAATATATGGATGACGAGCACATGCATGGTGAAGAAAAATAGTGCGCCGCCTAATTGTCAAAGAAGCAATATTTGTTTAATTATCTCTGTTATATATATTTCCATGAGTGGAGATGGTGCTTGAGCATGTCAATATTATATAAAATTGTCAAATAGTGATTATATATTAAAAATAAATGTTGCGATAATTTGTTCAAAAACATAAGCATAATTGCACATGCCTGACAATTGGCAACGATAATAGCGCCAAGCCAATTAATGTTGCCGATACTGTATATATACGTGCAAATGATCCTCCCATCATTCCGTTGTGATGCAAGCTAGTTACAATTTCCATTTCCTTATTATTATTTGATTGGAGGGAGAATGTTGATGCTAGTTAGACCTCGATCCAACAAGGTTTACTTAATTAATTTCTATAACAAGAGTATGCGCAAGTGAGACGATAATTGAAGGTGTTAAATTTGAATTTTTAAGTGTAAAAAAAGTTTTAAAATTTAATAAAAAGGTTTTGTTATTAAAATTTAAAATTATGTCTTATTGGATCTAAATTTGAAATAGTAGAATATAAAAAAAATGTAAATATCAGATGATTAATAAAAAAGTTCAACTTGAAATTTAACGAAAATGAGGACTGTGTGGTTTAGTTGGTAAAGACTAACTACAAAATAGATGCGATAGAGAAGAAAGAAATGGTTTAACAATGTAAAACCATACATTGAAGATATGAAAGAAGCAGGGAGTAATTAGATTAGATCCCATGCATCTTTTGTCGCTTAGGATTAAAAATATTTGGATTCGCATGGCAACTATCAAATGCAAAACGAAATGGAACATTGGAGAAAGCTCACATAAGCCAAAGAATATATTGAAAGATCCTACTCACGTCGTGTTAGCATTACCACTTTCACATAACCACCAGTCTATTTATCAAAACGTGACAATAAGGTCAATTTTCCATTTTGTAGTTTTATTTCCTTTGTTTTCGGTCCCCCTTACGGCCTCTAATTATCATTCAACAACAATATAATTTTTTTTCGCACATGAAATGGTTTCTTTTTGTTCTCTTCTTCTCCTGTTTTTGGCTTCTTATCATGAGTCCAGTTATTTCTAATTTATTCTTTAAATATATATGAAAAAACAAGAAAATACAATAAACAAAATAATTACTCGTTTACTAACTCTCAAGGGAGAAAATCAACACACTTGTGCAACAAAAGATTTGGGAAAGAGGGACAGTGTGGATGGGCATCATTACGGCCTCCACTTAAAACATGACTATAATGAGTAAAAATATCAGATTTTGCTGGTTAGTAGTTATCCGAACACTAGTGGACGATGAGGAGTATATAATGGGATGGCCAAATGTGGTCTGTTAATCATATCTTCTTCCCACTAGATATAATCAATAGTTACAACCTCTGGCTGGTGAATCCATCATTTTATATATATGCGTCTATAATGTGGGTGGTACATAGATTTTTCAGGGGGCATTAGTTCGAAGTAATTTGTCTATTAATAAAAATTAATTATGCCAATTAGTGAAGTGTCTTCAGGCCTCATTAAATCGACTGGTTTAATATAAAATTTGGTCATTGTTTAGCTCAGTTGTATTTTATTCTTCTTAATTCATCCTAATCTAAGAGTCACTTTTCAATTGCCATGATAACAATCTGGTGCCTACAGTAGAATCACTTTTGCTTCAAGGAGAAATCAAACGATGTTATGTATAGAAGGCGTAGTGAAAGTGGTCCTTAATTCAAAAGATAAGTAATATTGCGGCCACAACTAATCTTTCTCCGGAAATCAAGATAAGCAATGGGAGGCTACAATATCATTGCCTTCACTCTTTCTTCAGATAAAATGCCAAGGCGGGTTCGTTCTCATTACGTACCAATCTGTTTTTTGGTCGAGACATTATGTAACAATCTTATTGATATGATTGTTGGATAATTAATTACAACTCTTTTTTTTTGGTGCAAGGAGGGACTAGCCGGGGTAAAATTACAACTAATTAATTAAGCGTATCTCATCATTGAGACAAAATAATTAATTATAGTAGCGTAATATCTATAGTCCAGATTCCTAACTAATTATTATCCGATGGCTCATTCGCAGGAGAATAATTGACCATATATACATATATTTTGCCGCAAAATTACAGGTTAAAGTCTAAATTTTTTTAGACTATCTCTAATTATTTTTGGACAGATCGAAATTAGTCAAATAGATATTGACCATAAAAACGATGTAGAAGACATCTTGCGGTTAAGAAAAATAATATAGAGAGAGGATATGAGGCTATGCGTGGTTGAGGTAATGTTCCATACATATTGTCACGGGCTTAGAGTTTTAGCGCAGGGACTTCACCCGTGCGGCACCCCGGGACTCATGCATACTGGAGGTTTAGCCTTAACCATCTCCGATGCTTATTGGTTTCGCCCTCCCATGGGCTCATCAAGGGAGCGGGGACAGCTCCCGACCAGTGTGGTGCCTATATGGTATGCAAATCCATCATAGTCAAGTCCCAGACCAGCGACAAACTCCCCAAACTCAATTGGGTCGGCATGCCTAACTCAAGATAGGCGCAACACCTTCGGGAGTTGTCCCCGCTCCCCTGATGAGCCTATGGGAGGGCGAAACCAGTAAGCATCAGAGATGGTTAAGGCTGAACCTCGGGCATGCGTGAGTCTTGGGGTGCCGCACGGGTGAAGTGCCTGCGCTAAAACTCTGAGCCCGTGACAATAGCCACTTCACAAAAGATGACAAAATATGTCGTAACCATATCCAAGAATCTCGGTGGCACAACAAAATGGCCTTTTAACAAGAAGACAAAAAAAGAAATTACAAAGAGAATTGTGATTGAATAAAAGAGAGCAAGAAAACATCTTAGAAGGCTTAGAGTCATTTTGGTGAGCCAATCAAAAACGTTGTCGCTCTTCCTTTTATTAGAAACGTTGTTGTTTCCTTTCATCATTTAGAAATGTTGTCATTTTCTTTCATCAAAAGTCGATACAAATATCACTAGTCAATTTAGAGGTCTTGTAGGAATCATTTCAAGGATCAATTGTATCAAAATTAAGTTATTATCTATAAAAAGAGTCTAGATGTTAAATGAGTTGACAGAGTTAACTAGTTCTTTTAGTTTCTTATTTTGTGGTTAACACTGTCTGGCGGTTACTTCTCATGACTATATATACTATTGTATCAAGTTGATTTGGTTAACTTAATGAAACATTTTTCTTCCCCCAAGGTTTCGATTGTCTCTCAATTCTCAGTCCACTAGAGAAAATTTTCGATTACTTCTCATCCTCACAGAGATTCTTTTCTTTGCGATTGATTGATTCATGGCGAACTCAGCTTCTTCATTGTCGGTAGCAGTTTCAGGCATCGCTTCCACTTTGAACGATCATCATTCTCCTTATTACTTGCATCACTATGACAATCACAACACTGTAGTGGTTACATCCATGTAATCGGTGTTGTTTCCTTAAACAAAAATGAAGTTGAACGGTCTTCAAATCTTCACGCATATCCTACAAAACAATGAAGATCAAAGGTCGAGGGTTAGTCCCCCGATATCACTCTAGCGCTCAAGTGAGTAGAGTGTTTTTAACAGAGTTTTGGCAAGATGTAGGCTATAGAAAGTGTACCTTACTCTGAGGTAGAGGAAACTATTTATAGAGTGATGATACAGGATGAGGTGAGGGAGAATCTCCTCTTGAATTTCAAACGTAAGGATATCACATCTGATCTTTCTGTTACTTGTTGATCTTTCTATTAAAGTCACAAATAAATGTATTTGAATAATCCTTCTAAAATATGGGTCGTCTTGTGTGGGCTTGATTTTAGATGTGGACTCTTATTAGCATTAATGGGCTTCTATCGCATTAGGCCATATGGGTCTTGTAGGGCTTTATAGGCCTTGACATATGTCCTATCAATCGAGAAAATGAATTATCACTTGTGGAGTTAATCTTTTTACCTAGCCTTGTCAATTAGGAACAAGATTGGGTTTCTAGATGATTTGTTGACGAAACCTAATGTTTCTAATCCAATAAATTATTCTTAGATGCATTCCAATAACCTAATTGTGGCTGGGCTTTTAAAGTCTATAAATGTGTCAATTGCTGCTATGGTCTGCAAGATTCTCATTAGATTTAGGCGACTTTGCGAATTTGTTTTGTACAGCCTGATGATGTTCATATCAGTCACTTGCAATAATCTTTATGTTCCATCAGTCAGGGAACAAGACCTGTACATGAGTATTTTAGTGAGTTACATGTAATTTGGGAGGAATTAAAAAGCTACTGACCTCCACCACATTGCAAATGTGGTGAATGCAATGAGAGTTGTTTTAGGGATTATGTGGTCATAATAGACAACTATGCTTTCAGGTTCTTGAATGGTCTTAATAACACATTTACTGCTAATAGGTTCTTGTGGTTTTGCAAGATCTATTTTTTTATGATAACTACACTACGCTCACAAGTGTATAATGTTTGTACTCATATGTTGGTTGTGCGGTATGTTTGCCTGTATGACGAGGAGATCGAGCATGATTAACTAAGTACTAATCAGGTAGCACATCGAAGTACAATAACATCATGTGCAAGTGAGAGATGTTGAAAAACCTTGTCCATCCATGATGCTATTGAGTGGAACCTGAATTTGTTAGTTCTGTTTGACTAATGTGCCCACCTAATAATCTAGTAATAAGTTGTGGGCCTCCTAATAGAATTAACATAAGCCAACTAGGGTCCACACATACTAAAATATGTGTAAGAAACCTTAGGGAGGTTGAGTCAGCTTTACAAAATAGGGAAAAAATATCAGTGAGAGAAAAGAAAGAACTCTCTCCCCTCTCTCTCTCTCATTGTCGCCGCCCCTCTCCTTCCCATAAGAAGATTTCAGTCTTCTTTCTTTGTTCATTCCTTCAACATCGGTCTCGAGTAGGTACCTAGGCTACAATTCAGACGATCGTTATCATTAGTAAAACAACTGTGGTTCGATTGTCTAGCATTGAATTGATCCTTTGAAAGTCAGTAATCTGCTGTATTCGAGGTTTGTACCCGATTATCGAATTTCGCACTCTCTACTATTAGGTTGTATAGATTATGTCTACTTTCAATGACTTAACTCCAACATGGTTAGTAGTAATTTATAATCTCGATACTTTAATTTTTTGTTTTAGAAAAAAATATTCCATGTTTGTTGTGGTTATATTTAACTGCTGAATGTATGATTATATATGACTGCATCTTGAAGTAACAAATTGTTGATTTTTAAATTAACAAAACTCATTTTATAAAATTGGAAATGGAAAATAGAAAGAATTTTTTGAAACTAAATAGTATGATATTCCGTTTTTTAGTTTCCTTTTTGGAAAACAAAAAAAGTGGAAAATTAAGAAAGAGAAAAGCAAATTGAAAAAGGAAATGAAAATTATTTCCTACAACTAAACGCAACCCATCCTTTGCGAGAGACACGCCGAGTTGACCTGTATAATCGAGAAAAAAAAAAGGTATATTTATATTTTCATCTACTTAAAAGATTACTGGACGGTATTTGGGATACTCGGGTTATTATGGTTAGTTTAATCCTCAAAAGTACACAGTTGATTGCTAATTCTTTTCCTTTTCCCAGAAGATTCCACATTAGGTATCATAACGATTAACATCTAATTACCCTTTCCATGTTGTCTTATCCATGGAAACACAGTGTGTTCTTGACTTTCAGTGGTGAAGATGTTCGCGATAACTTTATCAGCTTCCTTTATGAAGCTTTAAACAAAATTTTAAGTGATGTTTACATGGACGATGGACTCAAACCAGCAGAAAAGATTGCACCAGCTCTTATGGAAGCCATTGAGAGGTCAAGGATTGCAGTAATTATTTTTTAAAATAGCTATTCGTCTTCAACTTGGCGTTTGGTGAGCTTGAAAAGATCATTGAATGTAACAATTAAAGCCACGGCCAGATTGTCATACCAGTTTTCTATAACGTGGATTCTGCGCATGTACACATTCCGACGGCTGGGATTTATGCTGAAGCGTTTGCAAGACATGAGTGGAATTTAAAGGGGAATTTAGTGCAAAGGTTGAGAACAGCCATATCAAAAGCCCTCCGCTTGGTTTTTGCACTTCTATGGAGAGCTCCAGAGGGACATGATGAAGAGCATGAGGAAGAATTAGACCAAGTTCAGAGGTGAAAAAAAGCCCTGATTAAAGTAGCCGACTTCAAGGGCGGGGATTCGAATGTTACAAGGTAATTGTCTAAAAAAAATTATTATTTAGATATAAAATTGAACTTTTTGTGCATAATTAAACAATTAGAAGTGTTACTTTTTTTTATAAATAGATATGGTCAAATTTAGATCTTGTTGACTAGCATTTTTTAACCGTCGCCCACAAATTAAAGACGAGCAAAGCATTTCCAACAAGCTTCAAACACAAAGGCCCACTGAAAGCACCTACCCAACCTCCACTCTGAAAGCAACCAGCCATATCTGTGGTAACCAAAGCAGAACGCAAATCTAAACCCATTGGAATTGACGCCAGACCGAGCCCCATAAAGGAACAAAAAACCAGTCAACGAAGACATCAAAATGGGCAACATAAACAAACAAAGAAAAAAAAAACCCCACCATATATACATAATCTAATTGCATAAGCGGAAAGATCGAACCTTAAAAGTCCATTTTCTGGCAAAAGCCTGCCAAAAAAGGCTTAATAGTAGTTTTTGGCACAATTTTTTTCGCTTTTGAATTTGTGATTCGACTTTTAAAAAATAATTAAAAAAACACCAAAATTTATTGCAATAATGGCACATATAAGCGTTTTAGTCCGAAAAGATCATCAACTAATGACGTAATACGAAAAATGTGATGTTTGACATACTTTTTGTGCTTAAAATTTGGCATTGACTATTCGAATATTTCATTCAATTATGTACGTAAAGTCATAAAACAATAATCACAACGTCAATATCAAATAAATATACAACAATTTGAGCATAGAAATTGTGCTAGATATTATGTTGCTAGTGTCACATTATTATTTGACAGTATTTTCAAATATAAACTTTAACATGTACCAAAATTAGGGCGGGACATTTTGGCCGAGCTCGCGAACAAATATATTATATATTTTTTTATGTTTTATATATATTAATATTAATTTAATGTATTATATATTATAAATTAGTAAAAATGATGTCAATTATAAATTTAATGGTTATTTAGTATTTATTAAAATATAATTTATATAATAAAGTATATGTTAAATTATATTTTGGTAAAAAAATATTGAATATTAATAGGTCCGATTGACCGGGTTGAAGATTTAGGGGGTGACCTGGCCCATGCCTAGACATGTCGCCAATTCCGGTTTAGAAACCGGCGGTTCCGGTTTCTGAAATGGGGGAACTGGATTCCCACGGTTTGGTCCGGTTCCGGTGCGATTCAGTTCTAGTTTTGACAGGTTCAATTGTCGGTTTGATTCCCTTTTTT
>CAODLS010464219.1:0-14821 GCA_948243855.1 Flueggea neowawraea | reverse complement strand
TGGTTTTCGGCAACCGTCCGACATCTTCATCTTAGTGAGACGTTCTCGTTGATTGTGAGTGCCCACTTGGTTTGGGCTCCTTTTATTTTTTTTAGAGCTTTACACCGGGATGTTGGGTTACCGGGTCTTATTTCGACTTTTAGGATTTATGTTTATTTCTGTTATATTTTTATTCTTACTTGATATTATGATTCCATTTTGTATAACTTATATTATATACGTATGATTTTCGTATAGAATGTTTTATACTTATCAAATGGTTTGATAACTGTTTAACTCGAATAAATTGGGTAGAATGCTTGAACTTCGAGGCTTGTGCGAGATGGGTCGGGTTCTCATAGACGGCTCGCCTCGTATACCGGTCACTGCCTGACTTTGGGTCGTGACAATCACGAATGCCCACATGATCGAAGAACCTTGAAACACTCCAAAGCACTCGACATTCAACTCCTGAATCAAGACTACAAGGATCCGAACAAGCAAACAATCATTGTTAAGAATTGAAAAGCTAATCGGAATCGAGAGAGGTGTTACATAAATTAGTATTTTATTACTAAATTGAATAAAAGTACAGAAAAGTGAATAGTGACTCTTTATCTATCAAAAATCACCATTTAGTAATTACTCCTCTCCACTTTTTTTGACTCAATAATAAAATATCAATTAAAGAGTTAAATAAGTAGAGTTTTATGCAAATTTGAAGGCAAATTAAAAACAAAAATGAGATAAAATAAATTATGTTGAAGAGTATGGTAAGTAGCATTGTTGGACATGCTCATGAGGTATATGTTTATTAGTTAATCAAAAGTCAAGAAATTGAATTTTCTTTTTATTTTAATGCCTATCTGTCTTTAATGAAATAATATAGTCATTTGCACCAAAATAAAACGTATTTGCTGAATGAAATTTGTGGGAAACTTTTTGGAATGAAATTGTAACCCGCATCTCTTCCTATTTGCTGACTCATCAATATGCTTGTAAAACAAATATGATTTTTGCAGCAAAAAATGCTTATGCCACTGTGTAATATGCACAATATGCTCAGTCCAAACATGCCCTTGTGTTCTATGTGTGATTGTGTCTTTCACCTTTAACCCGTAGGATTATGATAATTTCACTCTTGATCTGGAAAGTTTAAGTCAACAATTGTACATGATTTATATTATTAACACTTAATTGGGAACCAAGCATTTCTTAATATAAAAAAACAGATTCAAAAATTTTAAACTATATCAATTAATTCACAATCAACTGGCCAAACTAAAATTTATTCCTTATCACTAATTCCCCAAATTATTTCAAAATACAACATTTAAAAAAAAGTATTTCAAAATACAAAAACACCGCATATATACGTCCGCACTATGCGCAGCCCCTAAACTGTTGATAGTAGGAGTCTTTTTTTCTTTCTTCCACGTACACAAACATTTGGGAAGAGTATAGAAATGTTAGAAAATAAATATGAACTTTGCAAAATTGCTAAGCGCATGTAAATATATCTAAAATTGCTAACAAAGAGAAGCTATTTGTAAAAATGCTAGAATATGAGATTTTGTTAAATTTTAGATGTATAAGGTGGACAATATGTGTATATATAGTGGATAAAATGTTAATTATTTGTCCACCATGTGTACACCATCTATAAATTTGTTTTATTTAATAATATAATTTATTAATGTTTTGGTGGGCAACATGTATACATATGGTGAACAATGTTCACTATGTGTCGACCATTTTCATTTAATAATAAGATTTTATTTGCTTGCAGACGGACAACAAGTGTCCAAATGGTGGATAAAAAGATTCTCAATTTGTGTACCATTTAGATACCGATTAAGTAATTTGTGTAGTCCAAGTACAATTGGTTTACAAATACAATTTTGGATTGTGAAGTTAAAGATAAACGATCATAAAGTTTCGATCTTATTTTCTCAAATTTTGCAAAACAAATGAAGTTGAAGCTTGGGGGATAATTGGTATGTGGCTCTGCGTTGGAATATTAGGCAATGCCAGAGGATGTGGTTGGAAGAAATTGATGCAATTATCAATCCAATTCCATCTGCATTTCCATGTTGGAAAGGTATATAATTATTTTTCCATCTGCAAAAAAAATAAAATATTTGGTAGCTGGGAAATAGAAGATTGACTAGTCATAAAAATATGTTCCACGGTCTCTTGCTCTCTTTAGATAAAAAAATATTAAATATACTCTAAATTATAATGGTATTTGATTTTGATTGATTAAGTGATAAATTACCCGAAATCGTAAACTAAAAAATTTAATAAATTACATAAAAAATAGAAAAAAATAATACAGTAGAGCCTCTATATATGAATATTCTATAAAAAAAATTACCTATCTTTTATTATAAAACATTTTGGTCCCAATTCGGGCCAATTATAAATAGGAATAATTTTTAAATTATAATAAGTTATAAATTTTTTAAGACTCGTACTAAGAAAATAAACCTCTATATATTAGTAATAGTAGTAGTAGTAGTAGTAATAATAATAATAATTTTAAAAACTATTACGTTTACCTATAAAAGACTTTTGCATTTATCTATGTAGAGTTTGAAATATACAAATTATAGTTTAAAAGTCTAATTATTTTATATTTTTTTAATTTGTTTTCATTGAATATTCTATAAAAATCATGTACACAACCCATTATTTCAGCTAATATCAAGTGATATCATTTCCTCTTCCTTTAGTAATTATTAGGGAGTTCTTACTATTATTGTTGTTATAGTGGATACTTTTGGGTGTTAATTTTTTTTTGTTGTACCAATACCTCTATAGTTATAACCTCTCAATTAGAATACAATTTAGTTTAATCTTAAAACTATTCTTATATAGAGATTTTACTGTACATGATTTGATGATTGCAAACCACCATATGTTCCACCAAATAAGCCAATTGGCGATGGCTGGTATAATTACGAGTATATATTGTTCCCCACTTAGACACAAGATTATCCTCAAACTAGAAATCAGTTGTTTGAGTTAAACCAGCTACTCCTTTGTTATGTTATGACTGCCTAACATGGATGAATAATGAGTGAATCATTTGAAGTTTATGTGACAACCTTATTACTGCTGAACAGAGGATTCTCAAAAAAAATTAATGAGAAGTTTGTTGTCATTAAATTCAGGGTTCAACATAATTTTATGAAGCCAAATTCAGAATGTATTCCATATGACAGACAAGTCCAAGGACACGAAGCAACATTGATGAAGATTGTTCTACCACTTTAAAAAACACGTATTTGCCCAAGTTTGGGACAGTAAATAAAGCAGATGACACCATAGAATTGAATTGCAGATCAGAGAAATTCTTTGACAACCCAAGAAAAATGTCAAAGCTATTTGCTTCATTGGTGACCTCAAGAAAAATATTAACGCTCATTTCCAAGCTTTTTTAAAGAATGTAGATGTTCTACAGGACAAGGCAAGAAGTTCAAATTATATTTTAGTGAAGAATGCCAATAGACATGCATACATGCACACACTTCATTCATTAAAAAGCTGTCATTGAGTGCGGAAAACTTTCACTACTTCAGATTAAAACATCGCTGACATATTTCCGCCAAAAAGACTTAAAAGTACAGTGCTAAAACCCCACCTGCCGGCAAAACTGTTGAGGAATTTTGTACAGCGTCCCTAACATTGGTCAGATTTACTCATTCTAGAAAGCTGCTGATACTGTGCCCCGAATGTAGTTGAAAAAACCTGTTATGATCTCCAAGAGTATCTGAGACTGAATAATACCCCCCAACAATGTCTAAAATCAACATGCCTTAGACAAGTTGCTAGGAAGATGCAATTGCAAGCTCTTCCTAAGAAATTCAGACAATTTAGCACATGCTGCACGGCCTCGCTCTAGACATTTGAAATATTCTTCCACTGAAAAACAAAATTCCAAAAAAAAAAGAAGAAAGAAAGTAACAGAATCAGATGAAATCATTAAATCTAGAAGTTGCACCATTTTCTGGAATATCATCATGAATAAGCATCAGATCTTTATAACATTACATTTCATCAAGAAAACTCTCATGTTAACAGTTTCCAACAAAGTTGTAAAGTTCAGAAATTATGTAGGATAAGATAGAATTTACCTAAAATTACACCATGCGTTACAGAGGTAATAATTCCATGTTCGATTGGTTCGCCTTCCACGAGCAATGATCCTTTTTGTAGAGCGGAAAGAGCTGAGTTTGGGAAGACCAAATATGCAAATCCCTTCATTTTCTGCTAGAACATATAATTTGCATGTTAGGAAGGTTTCCCTCATTCAAAACTAGTCATATTTGATGCATCTTGATGTCTGCATTGATGAAGGCCAAGGATACATATGTTATTAACTTATTCATAACATGAAGAATAATGTGTTTTTATCTATGCATGACTAGAGAAATTTACGGCCAAGGTGTCAATTATATAGTTGCATTTGTAAACAACTTATTAGTTTCTGAAACCTGCTCTTCCAACTTGGTTGGGTCAAGTATCACTTGTCCTTCTTCTGCCAAACAACAGCATATTGCCACTGCAAAACCAACACCAAATTAGTCACTCGTCAAAAAATATATAAAGATTAGACAATAAGTTTTAATTACCGGCAAGATGCTTCATAGGAATGCCAGCATCTACAAGGGCAGCACATGCTGCATTTATGGCACATGGTAAAAGCTACAAAGTTACAGTTAAGAAAATACCTACCAGATTGAAGATTCAGAGACAACATAAGAACATAAGATAATGATGAGGATCTCACTACCTATTGTGAAGCAACTATATCTTCCATCATACCAAAAAAAAAAGCATATTTTTTCCAGACACAGAAAATAATAATCTTTGAAAATTCTGTGAAGGAATTATTTTATTATTCACTAACAATTGCAAACAATTGCAGTTATCAACTTAGCCAAAAGAGAGAGGATCTAATGTTATGTTGCATAGAATCACTTGACAAGGTTAAATAGAGATGGAAGCATAGCATGACCAATAAAATAATTTAATCCCATGTGCCCTGCCATTTGATTAGTAGTAGACAAAAAATTAAAGAAATTGTTAAATCAAATTTCGTGAACATCCAAGTGCAGCAGTATATAAACTATTATTCCTACCTGACTACATTATGAACAGGCTAAAATAACAAAGAAATTGTTGAAAACTGAAAATAGTTTAATATATAAGGTAAGCTTATTTAGAGCTTGGCATGAGCAAGAGAAAAAGGAAAAGCTTTACGTAAGAGAAGGAAAAAGTAAAAAGAAACATGGAAACTAAAAAAAAATGGGCAGAGAAGAAGGTCCTGCAACATATCATGAGATACAGTGCTACTCATTTCTTACAGGAACAAAAACGATATGGGATACAGCACCATCATCATTTACAACCTGCATAGAGAAACAGAAAATAAACACTTAATGCTCCTGATACAGATATTGATTATGAAACATTAGTATTAATAGAAAAAATAGAAAAAGCATAAACAGAGTTACTAGATATGTAATCTATATTTGCACACACTATAAATCTATGCTTTACAACCCTCAATCTAATACCCCATAAATCATTTATGAAATAAAGATTTTGTTTGACATTCGCAAGTAAAAGTTTGATAGATAGTCAAGGCCAGCATAATGATCAGGAGATAATTCAATATTTTAGAAACTTTTAATAATTTGATGGCTTAAACAAACAATGAATATATCTATCAAGTATGAGCATCAGATAATAATTTGAACAGTACACACAAGGATGTTAAGCATAAGCATATCACTCATTTAGAACAAGTAGCAAAGTCTCAATACAAGTATTGAGATTCAACAATTCTAACATTTTACCATGATCAATAAGTAAAAAACCACATGTATATGATTTAAAGTCAATACATCAAGTACAAACTACACTGATTTCACATGTTACCTGTGACAAAATTTACAATACAAACATGGTCTCTATGGCTTTTAGATTTACACAGCCACATACTGACCTGAATTATAATTGACGTCGTGGTGTTTGGGTTGATGGTCAAAATGCAGATGCTTTGCAATGTTCTCTTTAAAATCATCTCAAACTCCCTTTCCAGTTTTCCTAAACATTTGTGAAATTTCAGTGAGCCGTATGACAAGAAGATACAAGCAAAACAATAACCATTCTTTTTAAAATAATAATAATAATCAAAAAGCTACTTATGAGGCACTGAATTGTTCATATAACATAACTGTTAAGAACATATACAACTGGAGATTACATTTTATCATATTTATACATAAATTTAATTCTTGTTGATTGAAATTTGAAGTCATCCATTAATAATAAACATTTCTATACCAAATGTGAGCCCGGTTTCTATTTACCATTCACCTGCAAACAACAAAACTAAACCTTGGAAGAAAAACCCACCAATCTGTCCAGTTTTTGGCTTCCAAACAACTTCAATGCAAGCCTTCTCAGGATTCTCGTTCTTCTTTGTCCCGGCTTTAGGACCATAAACAGCAGCAAGAACTTTGGTATCACCTAGACTCATTCAACAGCAAACACCCCCATAACCAGAAAATATAACAAACCGCAATTATATTTTTTTCAAAACAAACTAAGTAAAAAAGCAAATTTTGCCAACCAAAAAAAAAAAGAGATACCTTGAGACCAACTAGCAGAACCATGGGCACGGTGGAGGACATTCCGAGTGCAAGCCAAAGGCCTCAATAGGTTAGGTGTGCGGCCATCTTCCCTATCAATTTCCATTAGTTTTGTTCACAACAACAAGAACTCACCAGCTTCTTTTACACTAAAAAAAAACAAATTTATGAGGTTCTCGTAATTTGGGATTGATAAAAATTAAAATATTTAATTGCTGACGCGGATAATTGAATCAATACATAACTAAATCTTCTTAGGGGGATGTGAATAGACCTAAAGCCACCAAAGAGGTTTACAAGTCCCAAAGGGGGAGGGGGATTAGACCTAAAGCCACCAAAGAGGTTTACGAGTCCAAAAGGGAAGGGATTAAGGATGGAAGAAGCAGCTCACTAATCACTCTAGTTTGTGAAAATATATGAATGGAAACATAAGCCAATGATATGACTGCTAGGGATCAAATACAACCAATTGTAATCAGTTATATTAGAGCTTAAAGTTGTGACACATACTCATTTTTTTCAGCATACTGATTGTTTCTAAAATCCAGTTAGTTTTTTTCTCTTAAACTAAATCAATTACATTCAGGAGACAATATATAATATGTTCACAAAAATTTCAAGTGTGTGTTTTTCTGTAAAATAAAGATGTTGTTAGCTGAGCACATATGAATGTATAATTCAATCCTGACCTTTGAAATAGTTTGAACTTTTTTTCCCCCAACAAACAATTCAGTTACCAGCAACAATTATCAAACTGAAACCACCATAACCAAAACCAAACCAAAAAATCAAAACGAAAACTTAACCAAAAAGGAGGGAACCTTTCGAAACTTCATTCATTATGGAATTATCCAGATAGACCGTATGATACTGTCATTATTGAAAACACACCAACACAAACACATAACCAATTAGGAAAGAATTTCTGTTTAGCAAATGAATTTATTTCAACAATTAGCAAGCTCAACTAGGCATGACGATTCACTTGAAGTGAAGAAACAAGTAATTCAACTCCAGAGACTGAAGCTTTAGAAAAAACCGTTTCGTTTTAATTCTAACAATATGTTTATTTCTAAGCAACGATAAAGCATCAATTCACACAACGAAGACAGAATCTTCACAACAAAGTTCGTTAAAAAATCAAAATTAATTAAATTAGTCAAACTCAATACAAAAAAATGTACGAAAAGAGAAGCTCTCACAAGAGTTTAGACAACTACGCCGTGGGCCTCAAGAACATGCGGCGCCACCTGAGTAATAGGTGGCTGCAGGTACGATGTGTGAAGGTGGTTCCAACTTGAGTTGTCGGGGATGAGTGTGTGCCCAAGAGAGAAGCGGCGGCGGGAGATGAAAAGAGACGTGGAGAGACGAAAGCTAAAGAGGAAGAAGTCGCCGGAGTAGCTTCGCTTCTAGAACCATGCGGGGGAAACCTTACAGGTGGGATTCAAGCGTTGGTGCGGAGGCGGAGCTATTTAGGGGTGAGGCAAAGGCAAAATTATTTCGGTTAGAGCGGCGGCGGAGATGGATGTGAGCAGGTAGGTTTGTGACTGTGTGTTTGCGGGTGAGAGAGGAGAACTGAAACGCTGGTGAGGTGGGTTTGTTTTTGTCCGGTTTGTGGCTTGTGGGTTGGGAGGGAAGTGGCCTTGTTTTCTTGGTTCAGCTTGTAAGTCAAAATTACATAATTTTGAATGAAATTTGATTAACAAATTAATAGTATGTACAATATTTTATTAAATGAATAAAACTCAAATACATATAAAATAAAATGTAGTTTATAATATTAAATATTTTTGTGTATAAGTTGTATAATTATATTTTAAATATTAATTGAAAATTTTAAGTTGTTAAAAATACTAGTTTAACAATAAGGAGTTAGAGTTTAGAGTATAAGATTTAAGCTACAGTATGTAGATAGTTACTTTAAGTATTTAACTAATGTCACCAAAACAATATTATTTAGTGTCTAGATTACTTTAATTAATATTCAAAATTACATCGTTTTGAAAAAATAGTAATATTTTTAACATTAAGCTTACACAAAAATCAGCATAACATAACTACATATTCAAAATTACATAACTACATATTCAAAATTATATCGTTTTGAAAAAATAGTAATATTTTTTATTTATTAAAATTTATAATTACATATACACATTAAAATTTTTAACTAAATATAAAAAGAACAACATAATATAATAATCAAAATGAAATAAATTTGGATAAAAATATATAAATCAGGATAATAATATATAAATATTGAACATAAATATTTTGATGATATTGTGAAAATATAGGATTTTGAAAAGGTAAATACAATCCGGCGGGTTGATATTATGGCGAAATTCATCCAACAGTTGATTTTCAATATGTCTTTTTGATAAGGTTCTGAAAAGATAAAACCAATCGACGATTGATATTACGACAAAATTCATCCAGCGATTCTTATTGTGGCTCTAGAAACTCATTATTTACATATTTATCTAATTGTTTTTCTTTTACTATCTATATAAACTTTCAACCTTCTTAGAAATCTCATTTCAACCTTCTCTCAAATCTCATCTCCACTGAATTAGTCTCCAAAATATATATCTTTCCAAAATTTCTTTATGTGGTTCGGCCTATTCTCCCGAAGAAAACCAAATGTTATGCCAAATTTATATTGATATTTCTCAAGACCCTATTACAGGGAGAAATCAATCTTCAAAAAACTTTTGGTCTCGTGTTGAAGAAACTTACAATGCTTCTAAACAAGGTGAATTGGAGCAGCGTACTCTGAGATCCCTTCAATCACAAATGCAACACATTGAAAAGGCCACTAGAAAATTGAATGGATGCATCCGATGAGTAGAGCTTTTGAATCCCAACAGGGCATCAGAACAAGATATTGTGAGTAGCTCGAATTTTTTTTGCACTTTAATTTATATACATATGAGCATTTTGATTCACATTTTCAACTCATCTACAGTTAGATCGAGCAAAAATATTGCTCAGGCAAGATCCCAACTACAAAAATGGTTTCAAGTTTGACCATGTTTGGAACACAGTCAGACATTTTAAAAAATTTAAAGATAATGTCAATCTGCAAAGACAAGTTTCTCGTAAGCATGACGTAAACTATCTCTCCTCGGAGTCAAAAAACCCAGTCCTGATTCCCAATCAGTGGAATCTCCTGGTTTGCCCACCTTCCAAATTAATCTAGATGATGATATTGGTAGCTCTTCTTCTCAACAACCTTGTAGGGTGAAAAAAGCAAAAACACAAAAAAAGATTGATGACAAAGTTTCATTAGTTATCAATAAACTACAAGAACAGCCCAAAAAACTTCTAGAAATGCTCGAGCGATCAAGCACAGAAAGATTGGCACTCAAGAAACAAAGTTTGGCTTTAAAAGAAAGAAAGCAAAAAGAGTTAGCCAAAATTCGAGAAGCACAAGAAAAAAAAAAGAAGCAAAAGAAAGAAAATGAGAAACAAAAGAAAGACAACAAGAAGAACTTATTTTGATGCAGGATTTGTCCACTATTAGTGACCCGAATGTCCGTGCCTATATGGAAGCTCGAAAGGCCGGATTTTTTGCAAAAAAGTGGACAATTTCAACAATCTCCACCTTCTGCATCGAACCCATTTGGCGATTATTTCCCTAATATTGGTGAAGATGGTACTAATTTTTTCAATTATTAAATTTTAATCTTGGTGACTTAATTTGTCTTTTCTTTTTGTATTAGTTGTCTTATATTTTAATTGCAAGTTCAACTTTATTATGGTAGATGTTAAATTGCATTTGTTATGAATATGTTCACTGTTTAATTTTGTAGAGCATGTGTTTTGTACAGTATTTTAATTTTTTTCATATTTTATTTATATTTTATACTACAATTTTACAAAAAATAAATTAATAATAAATTTAATTATAACTAGTATAAATACATTGATTGATTAAATATACAAATATACCATAAATTAAAACTAAAAAACTAAATAAAATGAAGAAAGAAAGAAAAGAATACAGGTTTGCAGTAACGAATGGAGTCCGGTTGGACTCCATTTGTTACTGCAAATGGAGCAACGCACGCCAAGTTGTGTGCGTTGTAGTTGCCCTAAGATTTAAGGTACAATATATAGATAGTTACTTTAAGTGTTTAACTAATGTCACCAAAACAATATCATTTAGTGTCTAGATTACTTTAATTAATATTCAAAATTATATCTTTTTGAAAAAACAGTAATATTTATCTGATTTACTTGAACTTACTAAGTTGTTAAAGTTAAATCATTAGTAAATGAATTACAAGTAGTTTAATCAAACTAATTTAGTAAATTAGTATATGGAACATGGTGTATGATGTTATTTTCAAATTGATATAAGTTAATTATGAGGTTTTTAATCATAAAAAGTAGAATAAAAATATATAAATTAGCTCATATCCAGCTTTTTGGGAGCTTAAAATCAAGCCTATACACAAGTGTGCTCATGAACCGACTATTAAGCCTATTATTTGAGCATGTTTATGAGTCTATAAACAAACTTGTTCATGAGCCTATTATCGAGACTGTTCATGAGTTTATTATGCGAGCATATTCATGAGCACACAAACTAGGATGTTTATAAGCTTTTTGAGCAAAATTTTTGGTGTTCTATCTAGCCGAATCATAAATTAGTTTTTATAGAGCCAAATGCCAAAACGCTCGCGAGCAGCTCTGCTCATTTAGAATCCTAGTATTCATTCAATTCGTCCAACCAACCAGAAATAACAAAACCAACATTTTTAGCAAAATTATTTTTCTCCATATAAGTCGTCTATGGAGAGACGTTGTTAGGGAACAGTGTGAGGAATTGTATCCAATAGTAGATCATCTGTGGTATCCGAGCCAAACCTAAGATCTAGTTTCTTTTCTCAGTTTCTTTTGTGGAGAGTAAGAAGATGGTATTTCCCACCATGGAAGCAAGCATTGGTACAATAGCCTCAACCTCAAACACTAGCCCAAACACCAACCCAATTTCAGATGTTATCCAGTTAACCTCTTCTCTTTTTTTTTTTTTTTAAATCCAATGAAACCAATAAACTAGACCACTTGGTAGAATATTCTTATGTTCCTAAAGATGCCCAGATCACTTCTGTTTCTCATCCTTTGATGAGTCCATATAGTGTGTATCAAAAATCCAAAGGTGTCACCACAATTCGTCAACTCCTTAACAAGAGGAGATGGCCTAAGGAATATGTTCAGGCTTCTAGCTTGAATCAGTGCTTACTGATGTCTACTAAGGCAGAACAATATGTGACAATAGAGGTTCCTCAAAGTCTTATCAAGGAATCTATTAAATAGGGCTACACCCATTTCCATTGAGGAGTAGTCAAGTTGATGCTCACTTATAATGGTAGAAAAGGTTGCCCCGTTACAACAAGACTAGCACTACTGGACACCAGAGTCCTGGATTATCAGCATGCAATCATTGGTTTTGTTCTCACCACTCTAAATGCAGGCAGTATGATGCTCACTTTCTTTCCCAACTTTGTGATGTCTTTGACAGACCCAAATTTGCCAACCTGTATGAAGGTACAAATCCAAATTACTAGGGTTCAACATGTGGCTTCATCTCATATAGCCACATTTCATCAACAAGTCTGCTACAAAGTCCAAGACCACGCAGTTGATCTAAGTGGTTCTGGATCTAGTGATGCTATATATGTTCTTTCAGAAACAACAGAAAAAGTTCCAATCATTATGCAAGCTCCAAAGCAAATGGATTCTGAGACGTTAAAAACATTAATTCCAACTTCCTAGTTGACTAACTGTGAGAAAGTCAGGCAGGTTGAAAAACCAGTCTAGTCTCTGTTGGATCAAGGGTGATCAACATTAAGTTCCTTTTGTGTTTTGAAGATATGCAAAATGTTTGAATTGAAGTGAAACAAGTTGGAGAGCTCAGAGTTGCGAAATAGGCCACTGCAAGTGCTTCACGTACATTAGAAGTGTGTCACGTACATTAGATAGGGTATGAAGAAAAGTAGAAGCCACTGGAACCCTCTGAAGCATATTTCACGTACGTAAGAAAATGTTTACTTACGTGTGTTGTAATTGACGTACGTTAGATATAAGTTCACGTACACAAAGTTTGCTCAAGATGATCAGCGTACGTGAGATGGAAAACCAACTTACGTGAGCTGCAAAGATTCTCAGGTGATGTATGTGAGGTTAAAGTGACGTATGTGAGAGTGACACATATAGCTGCAATGGGCAGAAACGTAGTCCAACTGCTAGTTTATCCCTACCAACGGTCATATCACTTGGAGAGGCTATAAATGCATCAAGGAAGAGCAGAAAAACATGAATGATCATTTGCTTTCAAGTCCAAATCATTTTCATCATTCCTATCACTCAAAAACACCAAATCAAGCTAGATATCAAGATTCAAGCTTCAATCTCATATACTCAACTCTAGCATAGAGCTTTCAATTTTTGTAAATATTTTTATAAACACTTTGAGAGTGAGAGAGGTTTTTTGTGAACCTATAGAAAATAAAATTCTAATGGCCTTAGAGGTTTGAGTCGTAATCAACCTTGTTGGTCTTAGAGGTTTGAGCCGTAATCAACCTTGTTGGCCTTAGAGGTTTGAGCCGTAATGAACATTATTGGCTTTAGAGGTATGAGCCGCAATCAACCTTGGTGTAAGGATTTGTTGGATTGAATCGTAATCAATCTCTGATAGTGAAAAGACTAAGTGAGACTTAGGTAGTGGACGTAGGCATGGTTGGCCAAACCACTATAAAAATTGCGATGTTGTTTTCTCTCTTCACTCTAACTCGCTTTCGCTCTACAAAATTAACCAAGGCATCCCCAAGAAAATTCTCCAACAAGTGGTATCAAAGCGAGTCTCCGTTCAAGAAGGTTTAACATTTTTGGAGCAAAGATCCTACATCATTGGAGATGCCAAATTTGGTATTATCTCTTCAACTCTTTCAACTCCTCTCATGTTTATTGATTTTGTTTCATTTTAAATAGGAGGAGAAAATAAGGTTTGAAAATTATGCACAAATCATTTTTAAAAAGGGGAGATTAAACCAAAAGAAAAATTTTAAAAATTTTGCATAAATTATTTTTGATAGGGGGAGTGAAAATTTTAAAATTTTCAATATGATCACACATCTTTGTATGAACCTAACCTCTTGACAAGGATGAATCCTTGATCAAATTTGTGTTGTCTTGATGTAGTGCTTAAATGCTTTAAAGTTTTGACATCATCAAAAAGGGGGAGATTGTTGGATCAAGGGTGATCAACATTAAGTTCCTTTTGTGTTTTGAAGATATGCAAAATGTTTGACTTGAAGTGAAACAAGTTGGAGAGCTCGGAGTTGCGAAACAAGCCACTGCAAGTGCTTCATATACGTTAGAAGTGTGTCACATAAGTGAGATAGGGTCTGAAGAAAAGCAGAAGCCACCGGAGCCCTCCGAAGCATGTTTCACGTACATAAGGAAATGTTCACGTACGTGTGTTGTAATTGACATACGTCAGATATAAGTTCACGTACTCAAAGCTTGCTCAAGATGATCAATGTACATTAGATGGAAAACCAACGTACGTGAGCTGCAAAGATTCTCAGGTGACGTATGTGAGGTTAAAGTGACGTACGTGAGAGTGGCACAAATAGCTGCAACGGGCCTAAACGTACTCCAACGGCTAATTTATCTCCACCAACTGTCATATCACTTAGATAGGTTATAAATGCATCAAGGAAGGGCAGAAAAATGTGGATGATCATTTGTTTTCAAGTCCAAATCATTTTCATCATTCCCCTCAATCCAAAACACCAAATCAAGCTAGAGATCAAGATTCAAGCTTCAATCTCATATACTTAAATCTAGCATAGAGCTTTCAATTTTTGTAAATGTTTTTATAAACACTTTGAGAGTGAGAGAGGTTTGTTGCGAACCTATAGAAAATAACATTATAATGGCCTTAGAGGTTTGAGTCGTAATCAACCTTGTTTGCCTTAGAGGTTTGAGCCGTAATCAACCTTGTTGGCTTTAGAGGTATGAGCCGCAATCAACCTTGGTGTAAGGCTTTGTTGGATTGAGCCGTAATCAATCTCCGATAGTGAAAAGCCTAAGTGAAACTTAGGTAGTGGACGTAGGCATGGTTGGCCGAACCACTATAAAAATTGTGGTGTTGTTTTCTCTCT
>CAODLS010464057.1:0-13889 GCA_948243855.1 Flueggea neowawraea | reverse complement strand
GTACAAAATGTAAGAAAAATTACATTTTGTGGTTTGAAATGTAAGAAAAATAGCCTATGTAATATGATGTAAGAAAAAATGTATTATAAGAAAATAAACGAGCAGTTTATTTATAATATTTTGTTTAAATGAGGGCCTTTTTGAAATTTGCCCTATTTGTATTTTGCAGTTCCTTGCTACCTCCAACTAAACTGAAACCTCGTTCCCTTTGGCACGTATTTCTCTTTTATTTTGTGATTGCTTTGTCTGCAACGTTCATTTTTAATGGCTTCTGTCAACACGTTTTAATTTTGCTACAAACACTCATCATGATTTTTTTTTACTGACATTTTGTATGATTTGCGAGTTGAAAAGGAGATTAACGTACAAATTACTAGAGTGCAGAACATAAAAGATCGAATAGTGGAAAGAAGAGATACATAATTACCCCATTTTTGTGAAAAAACGTGTGAGATATCTCCTCCCCTCAAAGAAAGTTTTATACAATAAGTTTATCTTATCTGAAAAAAAAACTATAATGTAGCTCATTAGTAGTCAAATAGTCCGAATTTGATTCGTGACAGCAAATAAAATGACTTAAAAAAGAAAAAAGAACTGTAAACAAAAAGATCGTAAATAATTGCTCGTCAACCATCTTGTTTTAATAGACCAAACATGATAGCCACGAAGAAGAGTTTCTATATAGTCTGTTGACTATTGTTTCATATATTCCGCAAGCCATTTGACACTGAGTGGGAACCAAAATGCCAACATCAACCCAATCCCAACAAATTTCTTAGCATCCAACCCAAATAAGTGATAATATAAACTATTAATTAATTTTTGAGTGAATTACCATATCATCCTTGAATTATATTGTAATTTTCTATGCAGTCCCTCAGTTTTGAAAAACCTCCTATTAGATTCTTGTTTACACACAACATCAATCCAGAATAACTGTTTAACACCTAATTCTAATATTTATTTTTTTAACTTTGCATATAAATGTTCTGTGTAGAACATGTGATACCAAGTTTAGATGTTAAATATCTATTTTAGACTAACGTTTTAAACAAGTAAGGACCTAATATGAGACTTTTCAAAACTAAAAGACTGAATAGAAGATTAAAGTAAAATTCAAAGATGCTAAAGTAATTATCTCTTATTTTTTTCCCAACCAAATTAGATAATCCTTGTTTTGTAGTCAAAGAATGGAGTAAGTTCAAATTCCCTAAAAAAAGTGAAAAATAACATTGTTTAGTTGAAATAAAGTCGAACAGAACTTTTTTACTTAATATTTCAGAGAGTAGCTTACTTAGGACAAGATTAATAATAAACTTCCTAAGAAATAGAGTATTCGAACCAAACGAAGGCAGAGTCGGGAATGAAATATAACTCAGAATTGCGAAGAGCGATGCAAGGAATATAAAATCAGATCAGAACCCATTCCCAAAAGAATTTTTGAATTTCGAAATGACAATAACAACTATAATACTCCTACAACTCAAATTGGACACGTAACAAACAATGGGAAATTTCTTGGAACAAAAAAAAAATGGGCCCTAACAGTATCCAATCATCACGTACTTACGGCAGCATTTTTCTCTTGCTGCATCACATCCATGATCTTGAATGGACATCATGATATTAAGCACTTTTTTATAAGACATGTATATATGTTTCATCTCTGTCTACTTACTTCTTCTATCACTTTTTTTTTTTTAACAAAAGGTATAATAATTTGCCGTCTCTGACGTATAGTACAATCTCTTTTGCGGTCCATGAGTTTTGAAAAACTCCTTTACGGTCTCTACTAAGGACTAGAGGAGCAATTCAGAGACTACATAGGAACTTTTTTAAGGATCATAAATGAGCTTTTCAAGGACCTCAGGGAGTGTCAAAGAGATTTTTTAAAACTTAGAGATCAGAGAAAAGATTAACCCTAAAAAAATGCCGTCCTACACGAATCCTAACTCAGCTATATTGACCTTGGAAGCATGTGTCTACTAGCTTATTCTATCACTTTTACTCCAACCAAAGGGGAGGGGAACAAAAAAGAAAAGAAAAGAAAGAGAGAGAGAGAAGGCACATTTACATGTGTTTCTAAAGAACTTAGTCCTACGCTTTATCTTGAGTGACAAAAGAAATGTATGTATATTTCTTTTTACCAATTCAGTGCAACTCTTAACGTTCTTGGTTTCTCTGAACTGGTGGTGTCGTAACAACTCTTTGAACCATAATTGTCATTCGACGAATTATGTCTTCGAAAGATGGACGCTTTTCAGGATCACTGCTTGTTTTAATTTGAAACACATAATCAGAACAAACTAAATCGCCAAGTTCTCAATATAACAAGATCTGAAAAAACTTGAAGTACCTGTGCCAACAGTCCTGAATAATTGATGCTATTCTAGGATCAAGCCCTTCAGGCAATTCTAATCTTCTGTCCATGAAGCCAACAACTCCAACTACCTTTCAAATGGAAGGCATCTTTTTACTATGTTTAAACAACATTGGAGGGAGAACAAACGTAACATAATTTGTGTCTGCATTATGTGTTGATAATGGTGCACAGAATGCAAAGTGCAGTGTAAGTGTACCTGCAAGGAATTCAGATTGGACCAAGGAACGGAGAGAGTCATTAGCTCCCACAAGATGACCCCAAAGCTGAACACATCGGATCTATTCAAATCAGGAATGTCAAACAAGATAAGAATAACTTTTGCAGCATGTAGAGTGGATGAAGATAGAACAACAAAGAAAATAGGGAGGGGGAACAAATCACTTATACATGTGCAATGTCATTCACCCAAAATCGCAAAAGCGAAACACGGTTAAAAAAGTTTTAGTGGAAGAACGCAAAAACTTACTTTTCATTTGAAGGTTCATTTCGAAGAACTTCAGGTGCCATCCATTGAGGCTGCATGAAGAGAAGCAAGCAAGTCAGACCGGATATTAGGGACATAAAGTAGTTGTAATAAGCATAAAAGAACAACTACATCTCTTATTGCCAATAGCTCCCACATCTGAACCATTTACGCCTAAGAACAAGAACCTTTCCATTTTAGACTAACATATTGAGTAAGAAATTAAGTAGAACAAGGAATATTACGGTTCCTCTTCCAGATTTTGCAGTCAAGAACGTTGCATTCTTCCATCTTGACAGACCAAAGTCTCCAACCTAAGAGACATATTGTGTGACTTAGTAAGCAAATTTTGTTAAGTTTACGAGAAGAATTTGTTGGCATGACACGCATTACCTTGACAGTCCAATTTTTGTCAACAAGCAAGTTAGAAGATTTTAGGTCCCTGTGTACAATTGGTGGATTTCTATGATGCAGGTAATTCATGCCTCTTGCCTGCAGTAAAAGAATGAATTGCAACACACATCAAGACCATAAAAATACAAGCTCTTCATAGAGAAAACGACAGACACTCTACACTGATTTGAGAGGGAGAGAGAGAACACATACAACGTCAAGGGCCATCCTAAGACATCGTTTGATGTCCAAAGCCTGACTGTTTTTATGAAGTGTTCTGAAGAGGCTTCCCCTGCAATCAGAAACAGATACAATGACAAATAAGGAACACTCACAAGTTGAGTTGGACCATCATTCATCAGGTAACTTAATTAGCATCAAGCATCCGGAAACGACAAAGCTAAAACACAGAATAGGTTCAATATAATTCAACACATCTTAAGGCATCCCATAAACATAATAGGTTTCATTAACTACCTGGGTAAAAACTCTGTGACAATGGCAAGTCGTTCTGGTGAATATACTGCTCCCATAAACAACAACACATTTGGATGTCTAAGTTTCTTCATTATTTCAATCTGTGAATGCGAAACACTGAAATCAGAACTCCATTCACAAGGAATTATTGCAGGGAATGGCAAACTGAAAGATTCAATCACCTCTTTCTTGTAGGCCTCTGAAGTTTCTTCTTTATATTCACTCCCAAGATAAACCTTGACAGCAACATCCTGGTGAGATAATTAAAATATATATACATATATATATATATATATATATATGTATGTATTTCAGGTCACCGTTACTCCAAAATAAACTTCGAAGAGATTTTCAAGTTAGAAGTTTACTGATCCATTCCAAATCCCACGATAAACAACAGCATATGAACCTGTAGAGCAAAGAAAACAGAACACCATGAGTTCAACTTTCCATTCCTTCCGAAATTTTAATTGAATCTTCTTACTATAAGGTAATGATAATTATTAGAATTTTTAGAAGGATGCGGGAAGTTAAATCTAGTGACATACTTATAGCAAGCACTTCTGAGAAAAATCCATTTATTATTCCTAAATGTTATTAACTGGATATTCCAAATACATTCTTTCCCAGTACGGATCAAGTGGAGGTTATTATGTATGCATTCATGGGCATGAAATGAATAAAATTACTCTTCCAAGTCATATATATGTCACAGTTGAGTATGTATCCTCACATACTAGCATCATAGCAGAATACATGCTATGAAGTTCAATTATAACTTCCAAACCTACCTTGTCCAATCTCCTCCTTCAATTGCAAGTCTTCCCAATGAATTTCACATTCTACAGCTGAACCAGCCTCATGATCTCCTTTGCTTGATGAACTTCCGCGGCTGCCAGTGCTCTCCCCTAAACTTGGAAATTGTTTACATTCTGATTGTCTTTGTGCTTCTGTTTCATCCTCCAGGACTTCTGGCTCCATTTCATTTGCACCTTCTTGGCAGTCTAATCTCAGTAGTGCATCTCCTGGTTTAGCAAACTCAAAACATTTCGTGCACTCGGTTGAAGAGGCTACAGAGCAGCTCTCTTCACAAACCTTGTGTCCTCTGCTTCCATATGCATCTGAATACAAACTTTTATCAGGAAAGGATGGATTTCTTTTGTGATGGACCTCCTTCTTGTCCTCGTTATCGCCTTTCCTACGAAAGAAAAACATGGCCTTTGATTTAAGCGAAATACTAGTTTCATGTCCATTCTTTAATGTAGTGTCACTTGGGCCATTCCGTTGATCACTGATGCAATCGTCATTTGTGGTATTGCCGATTCCACCAATGTGTAACTTCGCCAACACCTTAGCTGCCTATGGCCGTGTTTATTCTAATGGTTAGGAAAATATTTGAAAAAGACAGAGGCTGCACATACATTGAAATTTAACAGGATTTCATTACTCTTTTAATTGTCTTCTAATTGATCAAATTTTAAGAAATAAAATATCAGAAAGTTCACTAGCTCAATCATTTTATTTACATCATTCAAAACAGTATGACCTTGAATTCACAACAACAAGAATGCTAAGACAGTTGCTTTGTGTAACAAAATTGGAAGTGCAAGAATCTCATTTGATGAGATCATGACAGCATAGTATATCTGGGAAGTATGGTGTGGTTGCATATGATTTTAGCAAAAGGTAATATAAGAAACTAGTGTAATTTTTGTTGAGCTCTCCCCTCCATTAATTCAGAACAAATTCTCACTTCTTGTAGTGATTTCTCTTAGAAATTTCTTCTTAACAAATTTTAAAACAATGCTGAACCACAACTTCAGAGAATTGGAACTTACAAGTCCACCTTGCATCTCTGATGTGGCATCTTCAGAATCTCTTGCAGTATGTTCTTTTTCTCCAAATTTTGCTTCTGTTGTGTATGCTTCATCACTCTGCTTCCGTGATAGAAGTTTCGATGCCTGATTGAGGTGCAAGTGCACAAACATCTTAAGATGAAATGATAACAACAAAAAGCTTTAACAATATGAACTAACAATGAACAGAATATAATAACGTTTTGTAAAAATGTAATACATAAGCACCAGATTGGAAACTGACGATGCAGTCTGTGGCACTGGTACAATTGGTGGCCGTGGATGCCACTGAATCTTTTTCAAGTTTATCCTTGGTAATCTAGCATGTTCTTGATGCAATCTCTGGTTTTCTGAATTCCCACTATTACACATAGCTGCATCACTTGAAACAATGATAATCCCAACAAGCTCACCATCCTCATACAATGGGCTTTTTGTGGCCATTGCCATGAATATTTCACCATTCTTTTTTTTAAAGGGAAACTGACCGGACCATGACTGTCCACTTCTCAATTGTTCTATGACTCTCTTCAGAGGTGCATAGTGTTCTTCAGAAACAAGGAGTTCAGCGACATTTTGTCCAAGGACTTCATAGCTCTTCCATCCATAGAGATTTTCAGCAGAGTGATTCCTGATGGAAAACTAAACTATAAGGAAAAAGGATATTACTAGAACATCTGACATTTCTTTCAGTTTCCATATTGCATGCATGAATATGATATATTTGGGAGAAGTAAGGCCACAGAAGTGAGCCAAAACTAGAACCTCTCTTTTCACAAGAGAATCTAGAAGTGCATGTAAATCAATCCAACCCATGTCATCAACAAAGACGTTTTAATAACTACATCCTATTTCAGCCTTTATTTCGTTGGTTACCTAAACTCCTCCAATACTCACAGTGGATTTTAAGAACCCCCATAGCTGCTGTCACAGATTGAAGCGCCACTATTATTGTGACAAAAAAAGAAAAACTGAAAGGGACAACCTACTGCTTCAACACACAATAGAAATCATTTCATCATAAGCAGAATGTTCTACTGATGTCATATTGACTATCTGGTCTGATTTTTGGTAACACATAACAGTTGCTGCTGATCCTGGTTTATTCAAGAAACCTAAGATAATAATTAATAAATGATACGGTGGATTGGTTTGACCCCTCACCCTATTCATTCGAATGCTTTATTAATGGTCAGACGACCCAAACAACTGCTAAAAGCCTCCTCATCTACAACCAGGCAGCAATTCTAGAATATCAAAGTCATGATAGAACAATCTAAAGCTCCATTTATGTGATTTCATCATTCAACGCAATCGTATTGAGCACATAGAAAAGGAAAAAAATAATACATTAACATACTCTCGTCAGTTAACTACCACCAATTGCCACAAGCAGCCCCTAATCTACGGCCAGTCACGATAGTATTATGACACAATCTTGTCTTAGAGAGCTTTGAAGTCCCGTCCTCTCGACCAGCGGAGGCTAACCTGTACTAATAGACCTAAGTAATATTTTTTTCCTTCCATGTAAGCATTTTTAAACCAAACACAAAAATTACAATTTACAACTCTTATTTAACGAAGAATGTATATATACTACAATCATCACAAAATTATGTTTCAGTTAATTTTCCATTTGCACCTCAACAACATAGCATATATGCAATTAATTCGTGAAACATTCTATTTCCCCACAAGCAAGCAATTTGTTTTTCGCCAAACAAACAGAGCCTAAAAAAAATTTAAACGATCAAACCACACAGAATTTGATATTATACACCCATATCAACTAAAACAATGCAACGACACCGCATGTACATACCAGTACACGATTTCCCCAGACGAAGCACTGCAAACTTGAAGAGCATGTCCCATAGAATCCAATACGCTCCGATACGGATTCTCCAGCCCTTCAATACAGCCTAAATCTGACTTCACCACCACCGCTGCCGCATCCTCCTCCACGTCCTCTATACCATCGTTACTTTTCTTCTTCTCCTCTACTAACTCGCTCAGTTCCTCTCTCAGCTTCGCTTGACTCTCCTCCAAGCTCTGGAACCGATCGACCAGCACCTTGAACGCGTCGTCGTTTTGCTTCAACATTGCCGGAGAAGAGATTCACAGAATGCATCCACTTGCTCTTCAAATAGTTTATTTATTATAAGTTGGTCTCACTATACATTTTTTATTTTTTTAATATTGTTTTTTATTAAAAATTAGAATCTGTACGTAATGAGTGCTTGCCACGTGGAACTGCCGGCGAAAGGGCTATCATATGTGGCCAGGTGTAGCCTTGGAATTGGACCCATGGGAAGATTCATTCGCTCTGTCCCACAAAACCGGGTCGAATCGATTTTTTAAATTATTCGTGCAATAATTTTATATTTTTATTAATTTTTTTCCGATTTGTTTAGTTCTTAGATCGATTATTAGAATACTAAAAAATGATTTGTTAAAAAAAAAAAGGACCAAACCAAACTGAAGTAACCCATCGGTTGGGTTTGATTTTCCGGTTCAGTCATTTTCCGGTTATGAAATCTTGTCCCTTTTTGGAGGCGACGACCGAGGGTAGACATTTTTGTCACGAAAATGCGCCTAAGAGAAACGGAAATTACGCGATGGCATTGCCGCCTTTCGTTTGAAAGAGATGAGGTTCGGTTGCTTGTACTCAAGTGTATTTATTTATTTAGAATTAACAAGTGGGGTTGGGAGCGTGGGTTTTAGTCAAAATCAAGAGATGTAATCACATTATAAGGTTGTAGACTTGTAGTGTCGACGCCAACACCCTGGACACTTTTGAGAAAAATAAAAATATCGAATTAACTAGATTAAACACACGTACTAGTGGTGATACACCTCATGAAACACTTTAGAGACAATAGGCATTGAAGAAGAATATTCCTATTGTGTCCTAAGTAAAATTAAATTATTGTTTGTGCAAAATAAGAAAATTGCATACTATCTTTTTTTTTGCCGAAAAATTCCATACTATCTACATGTATAAGACAAGTTTCATGGTGCTTGGATTGCATGTCCCTCAAACAATGACGGAGCTGATCGGCCGACTCTACTGACTGTCATGACAAATTCTTAAGGTATCTGGCCGATCTCATTTACTCTATTTTATTTTACACCTTTTATTTTAAGGTCGATTTTATCTTAGACAAATTCTGGTTCGATATCGCCTAATAAAACAATCAAGATTGCGCTCTTCTAATGTGCAGCAGATTCGGGCTTGGCAAAAGCCATCTCATGGCTCTTTTGTTGTAGATTGTGATGCTTCTTAAAATAGTATAATTAAAACTTACAAGTCCCGTATGTGATTATAATTAACAAATAAAAAAATTGAGAACAATTTACGAATGAATGCTCGGTGTCTTATGTACCCAACTGTATTTCCATTGGATATCACGTTCTCTATTTACTTGTATGCTACGATCTCCGGGCAATAAATTGTACATCAAACTCATTAATTTTGCACATTAGTATTTCTAGTATAAATAAAATAATCAAACGTTTAATAATAGGTTTGTAGTCCGATAAATCGTTCACCAATGTTTGTAATATAATAGTAATATTAAAATCATTTTTAACAACTCCTATAAATTGTTTACCGATGTTTGTAGTATACTAGTGTCCAAATCATCTTCATCACTAAAACATTGAGAGTATATTTATTATTAAATAAAGAAATTGAATACCGGTTAACGAATAAATAGTATAATAAATAGGTTTGACTTATTAACCTCGATTACAACGGAATCTAGCAGCGGAGCAGAACCAGTTTTTATGTTGGTCTTGCGAGCAAACCACGGTTGAAATGCCAATGGGAATGCCCGACTGTTTCGCAGTCTAGATGTCACACGTGATCTGTGCAAGACTCAAGGCAGGAGGTCTCGACCTCTCTCTCTCTCCCTCCCGGTTGAGAGCTCTCTCCCTCTCTCTCTCACTCTTTGGAGTGTGTGGTTGAAGTTATGAGAATGGAAGGAGCAAGGCTCCTTATATAAGCCTCAATCAGGCTCGTGGGCCTTACGGGCCCATTTTCCTTCCCAACTCAATTAAGCTTACCAATTGGTCTCAGTTCATCATCTCGGTTCACACTTTGACTAACTGAGTTTGCTTCTCCTCAATTGGGTTCGGTCCACTATCTTGGTTCACACATTGACCGACCAAGTTCGGTTCACCGATCATGGGCGAGCCGTTTTTTCTAACATCTCTCACTCTCACATGACAAAACCATAACTTGTCATGGGTCATGATAGAACTAATATCAATCATGATTAAGAGCTCGTGTCATATAGACAAATAGACCGCACGACTAGCATACGATGAGAGCGTAATTGCTATACACCTATTAGGGTTATATAACAGTTCATATCTCAATCCTACTAGAAGGCGTCTTTTGAAGATCAGCTCCATTATGCTAAGGTGTATGCAACAACAGCACAAACTGTTGGAAACGAATGTCTTCCCCTAGTTCGTAACCATACAATTGTTGCTTTCGAACTTCTCGATATCAAGAAAGCTTTTCTCAAAGTTCACACATCATGTAACACGCTACAAGATAGTCGACTAAGCAAACTTATGAGACGTGTGCAAATGCGTCTACAAACAAACTTTCCCTCTTACACCAGACAATCCACATAACCAAGTTTACTTGCCCAGCTTTACACGCTTGGTCGAATCAATCATGACCATTAACAGCAAGCTAAATTAGCCAAACTCAACTATACATTTTGAATGTGTTAAGGGTTCTAAGGGTAGGTAATACCGAGAACCATATGTTCATGGCAAGGTCTCACACTAGGAAAAATGAGATCGTTTATCAATTTTTTTCATCCCCATGATCGTGTATATAACACACATGGTATATCATGTGTCGTGGTGCTTTTTCCTTCTCTTGGAGGAGCGCATGTTTATACAACATTGTAAACACCACACAGAAGCTTAGGTTACAATGCATTTTGTCATCTAACCTTAATCTACACTTGATAGGATTACTTCTGACTTTAACACAGAATATGTTAAAAGTCTCTCAATTTTAGCATCTGATCATTTAATGATCGGCATATGAATTCATCCTATGACGTATGACTCTTTACATACGACTTTTTCTTGCCATTTTACAATGAACTCACGACTGTAAAATGCAAGACGGCCTATTGATTATGAACGTGCTCTCGATCTGTCTGTACGTTCAAAATTAGCCTCATCTTAGTTCTTCCCTCAATAGACTAGGAAAACTAAGGTAAACACCCGTGTGAGTGGGTTACTTCTCTGTCCAACATGCTTTCACACTTAACGGCATAACAAATGTCAACTCTCAACATTTGCGTTACAACAAATGTCAGCTCTCAACATTTGTGTCCGTGTATTGCCCACAATGATCTTATTAAAAATCATGTTTTAAGGGATTATACACATTTCATATGCCATGCGGGTCTTAAAGAACTTATTCTTTATTAACGGATCTTATGATCACGTCTTGCATGTAATTACATTTCCAAGTTCACTTCTCCTTGTGAAACTTGTACTTAAATTCACTTGTCCTAGTGCAACCATGTTATTCATAAAATGATACTTGATCTCGATTTGCTTAGACATATAATGGATCTTTTTATCCTTAAGCAATTTGAGTTGACTATCACTAAGACTGTCGTAAATTTAAAAACGAATAAGAAAAACAAGTTTATTTTTTCCATTATGTACTCTATAGGGCATTACACGCCAAAAGTTGAAGCCATCTGTTACTTCGGATCAATCATTTCCTAAAATAAACATGACGAGACTACAGTTTTTATGTGCTTGTTAAGAACTGGGAAGTGTTTTTTTTTATTATTTATAGATTATAGGTCTCACAAAGAGAAAAAAATCATTTCCACATCTTTGAAAATCTTTGAAAATTTCATTCATCAGATACTTTGAATTCAAAATTTCATGCTCTTAAGTGTGAGTACTTACCAATTTAACTACCTAATTTTAGCAAAAAATGGGAAACTTTCTCGCCTCAATTCAAGACTACGCTATCTTGCCAAATTGGTGAAACAAATGTGAATCATTTTATTATAGAAGAGATTGAAGGTTCAATTTTTAGTTAGAGCAAGTAAAATGAGTCATAAAAAATCCAAGCATAATATGAAAATGTAAAAAAAAAATGTACACTATTTTAAGGATGAAGTCAAGATTGGATCAAGTATTGCCAAGAGTACATGTTTACAGCCATTGAGAAGCAGTTGCTTGGAAAATAATACTTATACTAATCAATTAATTAATCAATTACCATGCAATTTCTGCGGCGGTTCTTCAGAGGTAATTCATATCTCCAAAACAATATCTGCAAATCAAATAATATTGAAGTATGTTAATTGATCAACACGATGCTTAAGTAGATAAATTACCTGCTAGAGGGCTATGAGAACTTACACTCAGAATCTGTCTTGACCCATTTACTTCCATCATCAGCCTTGTGAGGATCATTTGTTTCATCCTCTTTAGCAGATTTATGCTTATGATTATTATTATTCTCCAAGTACTTCTTGGTGGACAATGATGGATTGGTTGATTGAGGATATACCTTCTTGTGAAGTACGGCTCTCAAAATCTGTCCCCCAAATCAACCAAAAAAAATACCAAACTTTATGGTCATTTCTATGTTCATAGATCAATAAATAAAAATTAATCATATATACAACAAATTAAAAAAATTAAAAATTAGTCACCACTTTTTTCTGAATTTGGCTACGGTCCTTTTATGGTTATTTGTAGTGTATTTTTAATGGTTAAAATTTATTTAAATTGTCTAAATTTAATTTAAGGAATCATATTGTGTTATTTATTATTGACTTTTTAATGTATTGGCACAATTTAAACAATTAGAATAAATTTGAATAATTTAAAAAAAAAATGAACCATTAACAACATATAAAGAAAATAGTCATGAAAGGACTTTTTTTCTTTTCATGTTTTTAGTCTAAACCACATAGTTTAAGGTCTCATATCCATTTTATTGTGGTTCATGCTTAGAGACATATATATATACGAGAGTTTGAATCAAAGAATTTAATTGCTCAATTCGAAAGTGTTCATTGTGATTTGAGTTACTTACTTACTCATCTACTTAAAATTAAATTAAATTGAATAGTTGAATGCGTATGCATGCAATTATAACAAAAAAAAGTACCTTTTCCATTCTGGACTCAGGAACTTGATCTCTCAAGGAAGGGGCAAGAGTAAATCTCTTTCTGCAAACAAACATTTTCTTGAGAATAAACGACAATGACTTTCTGTTAATTGCATTGCTTGCATTGTCCACATATATATATCTCTTCCTCTGCTCAGAACCACACTGGAGCTTGGCTCGAGATGGTGATCATTGTTGTCACTACATTCATGATCTTGATCACATACATTGCTGCTGCTTCTTTCCTCTTCGGAGACTGAAATGTGGCTCTACAGAAGCTTATCCAATTCAAGATTACTGGTATATGATTTTGTGTCCAACAACGCATCTAACTCATTGTGGAGATTTCTTATTTCTTCTGGAGTGAGTGCTTGAGAAGATATGTTTTTTCCAACGTGTTTCGGATTGGAATCTTTGATTTCATCATCGCCAAAGGTTCAAATTGCCAGCAACCCATAAGGCTAGTCATTGAATTCCTCTTTGCAAGGTTTTTGCCTTCTTTGATCTATAAATATTGTGTATATATTTAAACAAAGTTCAAAAAGATACAAATAAATGTCCAGCAGAACATGAATTAACACACAAAAACTCCATAAATCAAATTGCAGAAATCTTGATAAGAACATTTCAAGAAATCATGTGTTCTGTTATATACAATATCAACATGAGAAAAGAAAAGAAAAAACAAGAATAATACAGGGTTAAAAAGAGAGCTTACTCTTAACCAAAATAGAGTCACGTTTGTTGTTTCCATGTCTACCATTGAATTTGTTTTGCACCCAACCGAATATCTGCAATAATGGAGACATAATTAACATGATTTAAAACCAGTAAATTAAACCAAGCAAGGTATTCAAATACTTAGAAAGTACGAGACATTTTGACGTACCTTCATTGGATAAAATGATGGGAAACAAATTTGTTATATCTCGTATTTTTCCCTGATTAAATTTTAAGATAAAAATATTTTTCCTCTTTGTTAAATGGATTTTTGTTAATTTTGTAATCAATGATAATTATTTTAATTGGTTTTATAAAATTTGGTATGGTCAAATTTTTGTTGAATTTATTTATTAGAATTATTAGTTTCAATTTGTATTAATAAGGGAATATTTTGTAAATTTTTTATTAATTATT
>CAODLS010463987.1:0-10382 GCA_948243855.1 Flueggea neowawraea | reverse complement strand
ACACTTTGGTGGTCTTACAGACAATTTACCTGTAGACCTGTGGGAGGAAGTTCAAGAGTCACTGCCTAGGACCCGAGTTTACTACTGGTGAGCCTATAGTGTTTTGGTTTTTGGGACAAGTTGTTAGCCACTTGTCGTATTGTACATAAATATGTTTTATGTACTTACACTAGGTATATGGTTTTGAATGTTTTATGTATGTTATTACTATGTTGAGATAATAAATAGTATTACGCATATTTATTATTTTGAGCTTTTTATTATTCTGATAAATTGCTTAATTTTGGTGAATGCAATTATTCGTATGTTGAATATTGCTAAATATTATTGCATTATCAAATGTGTATGGACTCACATATGCAATAACCAACATAGTAAGTCTAACTTTAGATAACTTAGAAACTAAATTCTATATATTGGAAAAAATGATCATTTATTATCCTTAAAATTAAATTTAGTGTAATTAGTTATTAAGAATGAGATGGTAATAGAACACTTATGTATTATTCAATTCGAAACTTACATAATTGGTTGCACTTGTTTAATTTTTGAATGGATAGTAAATGCTTGTGTATTACAATATCTCCTCATTTAGTGCAACTTTTTCGTGATAGATTTCTGAACATTATGTCAACTGCTTCAAAAAATATTGTTGCTAAGCTTAACAAAGATAACAAGCTAAATGGTCGAAATTATGATATTTGGGCTATGAAAGTTCGATATGTGCTAGAGGAGTAGGAGGCTTCTGAACCCTTAGATTCGATCATGGTCGAACCTGAGGAGGGCACCATCACTCAGCATAGGTTTGACCGTGGAGCCTGTGTCGCTTGGAAAAATAAGAATTCAACTGTTCACATCATCACTCTAAATACATTGGATGATGATATTGCTATGGAATTCAAAGGCTATGAAAATGCCAAAGATCTATGGTTTGAGTTGAAGGAAAGATTCGGCGGTGTGTCGCTGACTAAACTACGGTATTCGACCATAAAATTTGATACATACCAAAAACTTCCAGATCATATTATGCAAAAGCACCTCAGGGAAATGAGAAATATGATCAATGGGTTTGGCAATGTCGGTCATAAGTTGACTGAGGAACAAAAAATCCAAGCAGTAATCCGTTTCTTACCGAGTAGCTATGATCAAATGAAGCATAATTTGACATATGATTCTAACATTTGAACTTTCAATGATGATGTGTGTTATTTAGAGTTTGAGGAGGACCATATGATGACCCTAAGATTAATGCTAAGGCTCATATAGCTTCTTCAAGACCCTAAAAGGGTTCAACCAGCAAAGAGAAAAAGAAGCAGATAACATTCTTCTTCAGAAATAAAGGAAAGGATTTCAATAGAAAATAGAAACAAAAAGGGCAGAAAAAGAAAAAGGGCAAAGAGAAGTCCCATCTTTCAAAGATTAAATGCTACAACTGCCAGTAGATGGGGCATATTGCTAAAGATTGCAATGCTCCTAATAAGGTACAAAACCTTTATACTTGTTTATACCTGTTTAAATTATGCTTGTGTGTCAAGTTCTGTATTCCTAACTGAATGCCACCCTCAATGGGTGATTAATTCAGGAGTGATCGACTACGTGAGTACAAGACGTGAGGCGTATGTCCAGTTATGGGGGATTGCTCAAGGAACAAGGTGGATATATGCTGGAAACAATGCTAAAGTGGAGGTCCAAGGTATTGGCATTTGTATGCTAACCTTGCGCGGTGGCAAAACAATGTTGCTACATGATATCCTTTATGCTCTTGGAATACGAAGGAATTTGGTTTCTGATTTGTCTTTGATGAAGAATTGATTTACTTTATCTTTTGAGAACAATAAAGTAGATCTGTTTTTTGGTGGTAAATATTATGGCTATGGATTTTCCATGAATGGTTTTATTGTTATGGATATAGATTATGTAAATAACAATGATGCTAGTTTTTCTTATACTATTTCATCATCGGATCATTCGAATGATGTTAATCTATGGCACGCAAGGATTAGTCATATTGGCCAAGACCGTATGGACTGTCTAGCCAAGGCAGACCTGTTAGATAATTTACGAAAAAGTCGAATTACCAACTTGCGAAAATTGCCTGAAAGGAAAACTAGTACGAAACCATTTGGTAAAGCAACACGAGCTAAATATCCATTGCGAATTATCCATTTTGACGTTTGTGGACCAATGAACGTGAGAGCACATCATGGAGCGTACTACTTCATCACATTTATAGATGACTATACGCGTTATGGTCATATCTATTTGATTTCTCATAAAGCTGAGGCAATAAGTTGTTTCAAAAGATTTATGAATCTAGTCGAAAATCAACTAGATAGGAAAATCAAGGCCTTAAGAACTGATTGTGGTCGAGAATACCTCTCTGAGGAATTTAAGACATTATATGATGAAAGGGGCATTGAGCACCAATTGTCAATTACTAGTACCTCGCAACAAAATGATGTAGCAGAGAGGAGAAATAGAACACTTCTTGATATGGTAAGATCAATGATGGTTGAAGCCCACTTACCAATCTCTTGTTGGGGAGATGCGTTGCTAACGACGACTTATGTCCTAAATTGCGTTCCAACTAAATCTGTTGTCACACACCTTATGAGATGTGGACAGGTCGTAAGCCCGATCTCTCTTACTTGAAGCCGTGAGGTTGTGCAACCTATGCTCATGACACCTCCAGCAAGCATGGTAAACTTGGTTTTAGAGGCAGAAAAGGTATATTTATAAGATATCCAGAAACCTCCAAAGGATACGTCCTAATGGGAGAGCAAGAAGATGGCACCGTGATCGAGTATGAATCTCGAGACGTCACATTCCTTGAAAGGGAATTTCCACAATTGGGAGAAGTAAGTTAAGACTTCACTTTTTATGAGACACAGGAACCCGAATATTCAGGATCACTTCATTCGATTGGGAGAGATTTTGTGGTTGAGGATGAAAGTTTACACTTTAATCCTCAAGCCAGTGCGGATGTTCATGATCCTAACTCGAGTGAGAGTATGAATCCTAATTTGAGTGGGAGTCTAAATCCTGTGACAAATCAAAATGAGCATCTTTTTCCCAGTGGGAGTATTCCAAATCTTGATGAATACATACGATTCATGTATCAAGAGGCAGAACCACCACATAAGTTAGAGCGAGGCAAGGTTCCACGACAACCTTTTTCAATAGAAAAACCGAATGAAACTTTCTTAACAATTATCACACTAGACGAGGAAGCACTCGCAAACATGCGAGAGGTTTTTGAATCCCCAAGTAAGGACGAATGAATTAGGTCAATGGAAGAAGAAATGACATCTATGAGTTTAAACCAAGTGTGAGAATTGGTTGAACTCCACGAAGGCTAAAAATTCATTAGGAATAAGTGGATACATACAATTAAGTGTGGTGCTGATAGCAAGCCCATCAAGCAAAAAAGTCGCAAAGGGGTTTACGCAATAGGAAATAATCGATTACGCCAAGACCTTTTTCATATGTTGTAAGATTTGCATCGATTAGGTTGATCTTAGTATTAGTTGTTGCAATGGATCTCGAGTTTACATCAAATGGATGTAAAGACTACGTTCCTTAATGGGGAATTGGGCGAAGAAATCTATATAGTATAACCTAAAGGTTTCGTAGTCCTTGACAACGAGCATAAAGTTTGCAAGCTGAAGAGATCTATTTATGGTTTCAAACAGTCTTCAAGGCAATGGTAAATTCGCTTTCATGAGGCGATTATCTCTTTCAATTTTAAAATGATCGATGAAGACCATTGCGTGTACCTTAAACGCTCAAGAGACAAGTTTGTCATTTTAACGTTATACGTAGATGTCATTCTTGTTGCATGTAATGATCTGACCTATATCAAAGGCATTAAAGACTGGTTATCGATCAGTTTTGAAATGAAAGACATGGAAAATGCAGAATATATACTTGGAGTTAAAATATCAAGAGATCGATCTAAACAATTGATATCCTTTTCACAAAAAGGGTACATTGAAATAGTCTTAGAGCGATTTTACATGCAAAACTGCAATCCCATGGCAACTCCAATAACTAAGAACCACGAACTTAGTCATAAAAAGTGTCCACAAACGGTAATAGAGAAGGAATGAATGAAGAATGTTCCATATGCTAATGCCATTGGTTGCCTAATGTACGCAATGATGTGTAATAGACTAGATATCTGCTTTGTTATTGGTCTGCTAAGTAGATTCCAATCAAACCCTAGAAAATTGCACTGGCAAGTAATACGATACTTGAAGAGCACTGTTGATTGTGCACTGGGTTATCAAGGGAAAAATCTGTGTTTAAGAGGATACATAGATGCAGACTTGGGCAGAGATGTGGATGAGAGGAAATACACATCTGGATATGTATTCTTGCTTAACAATGGAGCTGTGTCTTAGAGAAGCAAGAAAAAGACTAGCGTAGCATTGCCTACAATGGAATCTGAGTATATAATTACGTTTGTCGCAGTGCAAGAGACTGTTTGGTTAAAGAGGTTGCTTAACCATTTGGGGTTAACCGCTTCTCATGACCCTTTGACTATTTACAATGATAGTTAAGTATCGATTGCTTACTCCAAGGACCCGATGTACCATGGAAGGACTGAGCACATTGAAATCAAGTATCACTTTGTTAGAGATCTAGTTGCACAAGGAGAGGTGAAATTAGAGTATATTCCTACGCATGGAATGATTGCAGATCCATTTACTAAGCCCTTAGCTAGAGAAGATTTCATTAGACATGTTATCTCTCTAAGTTTGCGTAGGATGTAAAATAATACTTTGTATTCTCTTGTCATGATTTTCAGTCCATAAATAAAATCATGTTTTATCTGTGAAATTTCATTGTTTGCAATACACATATAAGAATGTTGTGAGAATACATTCATTAGTACAAGAGTATGTTAGACAGAAAAGTAACCTACTCATACGGGTGTTTACCTTAGTCTTGTAATAAGTAGGATAAGGAGTAAAATGAGGCTGATTTTGAACATAAAGTGAAGATTATGTTCATAATCAAGAGGTTGTCTTGCATTTTATAATTGTGAGACCATTGTAAAAAGGCAAGATAAAGTCGTATGGAAATAAACATACGCCATAGGGTTAAACTCCTATGTTGATCATCAAATGATCATATGCTAAAATTATGAGTCTTTTAACCTGTTCTGTCTAAAAGAAAAAATTAATCCTATTAAGAGGTGGATTAAGATTAAAATGGCGAAATACATTTTAACTAAAACTTCTGTGTGGTGTTAATAATTTTTATAAGTATGCGCTTATCCAATGGAAGGATATAACACTACAGCACAAGATCATACCATATGTGCTATATATGTCCATTGGGATGGAAAAGATTATAAATAATGATCTCACTTTTCCTAGTGTGAGACCCTACCGTGAACATACAGTTCTTGGTGGCTCATCCCTTAAGACCCTTAACACATTCGAAACACTTAGTTGAGTTCGGCTACTTTAGTGTACCACCAATGGTTATGGTTGATTCGACAAGCGTGATACATTAAGCAAGTGAATTTGACTAAGGTGGATCGTTTAGTGTAAGAGGGGAAGACCGTTTTAATGACGCATTCGCACTAGTGTCAATGTTTGCATAGACGTCTATCATTGTCTGTCATAATATATGAGCATAAGTAAAGCTTCCTTGAGATCAAAATTGCGAAATGAAGCAGGGATTGTGAAAACGTTATAGGGAGAAGCATACATAAATTTCATTTACAGGTAGGAGTTTGTATTAAAGACATTACGACAATAGGATCTATTACGTATACTGATCACGCGGTCTATTTGCCAGTATGACATGGAGATTGAGCATGGTTATGTAAGAGATAACCTCATATCGTCATGTGCGAGTGAGAAATGTTGAAAAATTGAGTCCGCCCATGACACTAATTGGTGGAATGAGGTCCGTCAGTTATTGGATCAATTGACGGATTTATTGGTCATGGACTTTTATAATGGGCCAAAAAAAGCTCAATTGTTTATTATGAAGCCCAACCCATTTTCTAAAATATTCCATCTTGTTCTTGCATAAATATAAAAGAAAGTAGAAATATTTATTTGGACACTTTTTCCATTTTTTGTCCCACCACCACCACCGCTAGCTCTCACTCCTCTCCCACTGACGCTTATTCCTTGTTTAGATTCAAACAAAAGCAAGGATAGAGAGATAAGATATTGATTATCGCTTGTTTTTGTTGATTATATTGTTGTTTGTATACCTTCAGTTATAATTGTAATACCATCAATCACAAACAAGAGTGATAGATTAATCAATTATATATTAAAAAATAAAAATAATATTCATTATAAAAACATAGATATAATAAATTAATAATCATGGATTATTAGGCATTAAAAAAACAAAAAGAAGGTGACAGAAATTAAATCGTTGATTCGGAGGGAGTGGGGAGCTTGACTTGAGTCATAGGCATTGGGCCTACGTGTGGATGAATTAGGTAGACAGTCACTTGTCCTTTCTTTGCCACTTTTTTTGTGGTTCCAAACTTTCACTTATCTTCTTGTTAGGTGGTGTGTGTTGGATTTATTATCCCAAACATTTCTTGCGCCAGTTTTTTTTTCTTCTTACATGTTGACTCATCCTGTGCAAACTCAATTTTGCTTCAATTTCCAACTTACTTGGGTTTTTGTTTCGAGAATATTAAGTAGATTATAAGAGTCAAGCTTTTTCTTTCTAAGCATCAGATTGCTACTCCAGCCCAACAACATCCACCAAGTGGTTTACTTGCTCCCTGACCATTAAGCCCAAAACAATTCTTAAATATCCAGCAACATAGAGAACAATGAAAAGAACTCCTAAGCACAATTTCCCGCTTTCATAATTGAATGTCATATTAATTTTACATGTAATCTTTTCCTCATTTACGAGTAAACAAGCAATAAGTTCCCTATGCTTACTTCAACTCCTGCTACTGTGGTACTGCTTTAGACACTGTCTATGTAATTCCAGTGGTCAGTGAACTAACTGAACCTTCTATGACGCTAATAACTAAGATATAAACACACCTGTAGATGAAAATTCCTATAATTTACTTACATATTTCCATAAGTAGTGAAATTAAAATGGCATGAAGCAGAAATACTTCCTCTTAAGCTTTTTCATTCTGCCCTTGTCAGCCTTCCTTTCCTTGCCAGCAGACGCCGCCAGGCTGCTGGAAGGTGCTCCCTTGTCATGGTAACTCGATGATGATGGACCTTCAATCCCGTAATCTGCTCTCTGATTTTTTACTGACTGCTGAAAAACCATTTTCTCCGAATTGTTACTGCCAGCAGGAGTCAAATGTTTGGTTCGGAGATTTTCTTCAACAGCTGGTTCGGTTTGTTCAATGCTGACATAACGTCCTGTTTAAAACAATGGTAAATGACAATCAATTGTTGTACCAGCAGTTAGAAGATAATGAGAATGGTAAATACAGAACAGCATGGACTGTGAACAAACCTGGAGAGACAGGCAACATAATCAACTCATCTGGTCTGCGGGCTGCAGATACGTTCAACTTACAAGGTTCATCCTTTTGCACCGGGTTTCCATTGATTTCAGATTCCAGGTCCCGCATTAAATCCAATGAATCAAAATATTCACCCGATGACATGGTCATGCAACTCGAATTATCTGAACTTGATGGTGACACTGGGGTCTCAAGATCTAGCAGCTCCAAGTAGTCTCCTTCACTTAAATAAAGTGGGTTCTCGATTGGAAGGTTTAGATGAGTCCTTGCCACAACCAACCTTCCCGTTTCATCATTTTTCTGAACCTACAAAAAATAAAGAAGGAGATGTCAGCATACAAAAATACAAATGCCTGGAGGATAATTTTCTCCCGGAAAAGCAAACAGAGATCGCGCTTAAAAGGGACCATATATCAATAGTATGCTACAGATATATTTCTGACTTATCACAAAAGAGAAAAGAAAAGATATATTTCTCTCTATCTGTTGAAGTTATGCCATTTAAATCATAAATATTTTTTCTTCTTTAGAGCTGTGGTTAACAATCTAGCATGTCCATTGCTAATTGTTGACTTCCCTGCTTTGTATTGCCAACATTTTACTCTCTAGAGGTTTATATAAACCATTTTTCTGCAGGTTGATATGCCTTGTATATCTGTTCGTTCCTAATCCTACATGTCCTGCCGTTTTTTCATCCACCTATTTGGAAATCTTGTTTGTTACTATCCTTTCTTTAAATCACGATGTCCTTTAGACAATACTAGACAAGTTTAAATATTTTGAAGACAAAATTATCTGTCGGGTCTTACTTCAAAATAAATTGATTATATACTAACCTGAAATAAGTGAGCCTCTTGAAGAAACAATCAGATCAATTTAATTGTTCAGAAGATCTAATGCCTATATCATTTCATATAACAGAATTTAATGTTGTCAATTCAAGAGATCAAAGCACGGTAAAATTGGCAGAACAAAAAGGTTCAAAAGATGTATCAAGATCATGATCTAACATCCAGAAACACAGCATCCAGAAACCACAGCAAGAAAAAACAAAAGGCAGGATCAATGCTCACACACCTCGGCGCCCTTTTCAGAACCACTGGCAGAGGCAACTACACTGTGATCCTCTGGAAGAGCTAAGTGCGTAGAACTACTCTGGATTTCAGCTGTATTGAGTTCTACATGATTTGTATCCTGATCACCACCAAGGAAGATTCTGCACAAAGAGCTGGCTTCCTGCAAAATGACCGTCCAAAATGGCAATTGACTGGCAGGTTGGATGGAGAATGGAAAATAAACCAAAATGTCATATAATAAGAAGTAAGTTTCAGATATCCCATAAACCACCTCTGTTTTGCTGCTTTCGCCATGTCCCTTTTGAATTACCCAGAATTCTTGCATCATCCAGTCAGTCTTGCGTTCATGAGGAACTTGACCTTCATAGAACTGAAGAGTGGTTCTCCAACCTGTGATAACAGAATCGGAAAATAATTCACATGCCTCCCCTTTTGCCTTCCAGATACCATATTCCGTAGTCTTATTCTCCCGTGAATTTTGAAAGTACCACATATCACCTGCATAAGAAAAGAATATATGTCAGTTTGGAATATATGATCAATTTTGCAACTTTAGCATAATAGAAGTCTGATAGACAGCATTCCAATTATAACATAAGTCTGATAGACAACATAAAAGGTAAAAATTAATAATGTCATGCACAGTTTAAAGACGATCAACACAGCAAATTGAAAACGTGAGATTAAACTATTGGTCCTATTTTATATACACAATTAACAAGTACTTTGGCTGCAGTTCACTTCAATATTATAAAGAAGGAAATCTCCTCCCATGCCAAAACATACAAAGTTTGCAAATCACATTGGCTGTATCAGAATAAAAAAAAAAACAGCTAACGGGTAATGGGTGTATCAAAGACTACGTGTTTCCTTCTTAATTTCAGCGTTTCCTTCTTAATTTCATGAAATGAAAAATTAAGAAGGAATGTTACCAGGTAAATTGGAGGGAAGGTAGTGGCAGGGATTGATATAATCAATAACATTGCCTGGGAGGCATGATCCACGTTTTATTTTCATCAAAAGCAAGAACACTTCCTTATCACTAACATCAAGAGCAATATCAGCGACCGGGGAGGCTGCTGGAGGACACATGTTGACCCACTCAAGGAAGGAAAAAACAACCCTATGGGAAACTCTGCCAATGAGCCAACTGCATAAATGGAAGAGCCGGTAAGTTTCCAATTATGAACTTACTGATAATTTGTGGAGCAGAAAGCAATAGAGATTAATTATACCGCTGCAAACCCGATATTGATTTCAATTCATCTTAGAATTCACTATTATAAACACATATAATCAATGCAAGCAATTAAATTGCAAGAAGTGAAAGTGTTGAACTAGCTCTAAGGAATCATCAAAGCCAATCAATTTCAGATAATGCATATTTCCTAATCCAATCAAACATGTTGCCCATTGACGAGTACCGTCTAACGAGAAATTATCAGAAAAAGGAAACTCTCTCGGACAGGAAAAAGGTGATTTATCTTAAAAGAAAATTGGAATCAAATGATGTCCCCAAAAGTCACTGGCGACTGGTCCACCAATTTAGCTGATGCGATCTTCTTATACCATTCAGCAACAAACCAACAAAGTGTAAATCCGCATGATTCAACCGCATAGGAGGCTTGTATATGTTACCTGATGCTGGTATCCTCGCAACAGCCACAAGCACCGAAACTGTTTCACAAGATCAGAGCCCCCATAACCAGTTTCAATTAAAACACAGTTATCGACACAGAAATAAATCATCAAGAATTACATCAAGAAAAAAAGGTGATCGGAACGTCAAGACAAGTGTTTGAAGTCAACGACCAAACAAG
>CAODLS010463973.1:0-12323 GCA_948243855.1 Flueggea neowawraea | reverse complement strand
TTTTCAATAAATAATTTTGTAACATTATTATTTATTTTGAGCAAATCATATCTAATTTCATTTTATTATTTATTTTGAGTAAATCATATCTAATTTCATTTTGAGTAATGTTACAAAATTATTTATTGAAAATTAGACATGATTGTGTTCTGCTATTATTTTTCGAATAATATTACAAAATTATTTTTTAATTAATTTTGATTAATGCTCAAATGAAATTAGATAGATCTTTTATAATTTTTTTTCAAGACATGATTGTGTTGATAAGAGTTTAATGTAACTGGAAGGAGCTCTTAACATGATTTTAGAGAGTTCAGTGAGTTTATAGGTGAACATTGAAGTTTAGGAGGTTGACAGGATATTTGTTGAAAGTTCAGGGGGTTAAATGTGTTCTGTTATCTTTTAACACTGTTGGCATCTATGTCATCAACCCCAAACAGGAAAATCTGACATGTACAGTGAACATAACGACGTTACACATCAGTAAGCTAGTTACACCGTTTTAAAAAATTAGGTGAACTAATAGGTAAAAATGAAAGTTCAGAACTAAAGTAATATTGAATAAGAATTTAGTGGCTACATATGGGTTCTGTCCACGTATGGGTTTGAAAATAAATTCTAATATCATCATAATGGGTGCTAGATTTGAAAAATAAATAAAAAGGAAAATTTCATTAATCGTTCGACACTAAAATCTTAAACATTATGCTAAAAAGGTTGGGTATTAAACATTATGCTAAAAAGGAAAATTTCATTAATCGTTCGACACTAAAATCTTAACAAGCCTATATATAACTTATTTATATGCCAAATAAGATTGAATTACCGATTAAAATTTAGGATGTCTATAAATATAAAGACAAACTATTGTAATATTGTTGAAGTAGTAGACCAAGTGGCAAAACACATTTTATGCACATAAGAGCCATAAGTTCTATTTGTAACATACATGACAAAAATTAACGATTTTTCTAAATAAAATATCAGTCACTTTGAATCCGTGTGGTAAACATCTCATTTTTTTATGACAAGCATTTTGGAAATTTTCGTATAGCTTATAATATCCTATTTTTGTAATAAATAATGCAATTTTATCAATATATTAAAAGAAAAATTGCTATCATGAAAACGTACACTTGAATAGAACACCGTAGGTGCTAGATAGAGTTATGATACTCATCAGTCGTCGTTGTTGAGGGCTGGTTTGATGAAACTCTTGAAAGTGGTCCTGCTATTTATTATAGAACAAAGTCACATTGGATTCTCAAAACCCTGTACTGTTATTACCATCTTTTTCAATGGAATCTCCTGAGAACCCTAAACCCACACTACCCAATATTCTAAGCCACCTATTATCACAACTGTACCTACTGATTCTTTTACATGTTTCCTCAACACAATTTTTCACTATTTGAGTGCCTTATTGCGTGTGCTTCTAAGTTCCCTAGTTGTAGCTTAGGCTGTTTATTGGCCATGGCATATAGCAACTGGGTTATAAGTTAACGCAGCCACTTGGTAAGAATTGGTTCGTTCACTCGTTCAAAATGAGTTATTAATTATTTCAGTGTTCATAATTATTTGAGTTGCTAAAGAGAATGACGTTCATGGCATTCATTCACTCGATGCCCACTCCAGAGGTTTGATCTTTACTTGCACCAATCACAGAACAGCACCTAGTAGCCTAGCACCACAGTAGGTTCCTTCGTATCAGCTCTTACACTGAATTTTACTGAAAGTTGTGGTACTTAGTTTTGAAAGGAAATATTCGACAAGGTATCAAATGAGAGCTAGGTGTGCAAATGAGCAATGAGAGCTAGGCAGCTAGCGGTGGAAATGAGCCAAGCTCTCATAATAATTCACAAGTGGGTTAGATTGGATTTTTTTCTTGGTTTGGGGTTGGATTTGGTTAATGTTCCTTTGTGTTTTTTAATATATCACTTTTGCCCAGAATCGAATTTTAAGTTTGTTGACAATTGGGTACCAATTAGCGTTAAAGATTGAATTTCAGCTATGTTGACAACTCCAGTGCCAATTAGCGTTATTGACAATTCTAATATCAATAGACCATAAATAACAACATATTCAATATTTTTCTACAAACAAGATTTATAGACGATCCCAATTAGAAGAAGAAGTATGTCAATTTCAATGTCTTTTTATTTTGGTCGGGTTGAGCTCCCTTGGTTCGTGAACCCCACTGATCGGTTGACTCATGGTAGACCGAATTATTCAACCACACCCAACCACAAACGCATAATAAGTTTGAAAAAAATAAGAGGTGAAGAAAAATGTAATACAAAAATGATTTCTTTCGTAAAAGCTAGATTTCGTCTGAAGTCAAAGTTGTACCAGAACAAGATATAGCAAATTTTTTTGTTCGCTCTAGGTGTTACATGATCAATGTTCGTTGATATCAATTCACCGCTTGCTTCGAGAGAGCATCTTTTTCAACTTTTCCTATATTTTAATGATTGTGTAAAATTGATAGCGGAATAAATGGAGAAGGTTGAAATAACTATTGGCCATTAACTTTGGACAAAAAAATACTCACTCTGTCCTAATTTGATACACTTTTTATTTTAAATATTTTAAAATATAAATATAATTTTTATTTTTTTTAAATTATTATTAACAAATTATAAATTTATTATTATTTAATTTATTTTAACTAATTCATTAATTACGAATACATTTAATAAAAAAATATAAATAAAAAAACTTATAAATTAAATAAATTTAATTAAAAAAATTATAATTTTTTAATTCTCGTAAAAAATAATTAATACCTATTCAATTAGAACAAAGAGAATAAATGAGAATCTAATAAGTCCACACGACGTCATTTTAAGAGAAAAAAAATACACTTCTTTTTGAGCAGGATGAATGTTGTTAAAAAAAACTTGGGGAGAAGAGCAGAGCTCAAAGTGTTCGACCTGTTAAGATTAGCCAAAAGTCAGCTAAAACAATTTCTTTTTTATTTGTATATATAACTCAAATTACAATATTAACAATGTTTCGAGTTCAAACCTTTCAGATGTAAAATGAGTACGACTTGGACACCTTGTAATTTAAAAAACCCAAAAATAAAAACAAATACTCCACCGATCCCATAATAATAAGCACAAATTACTTCCGTACTTTTCATACAAATTAAAAAATGATAACTTTACTAATTACACTCATTTAATTTCATATTTTTTTTTCATTTATGTCATTTAAGAAAATGTATTGATAATTAATGAATTAGTTGAAAAAAATAAAAAAATACAATTTTATAACTTCATTAATAATAAATGCTATAAAAGAATGTTTCTATATTTTATAATACATAAAATAAAAATGTGTCTATTACTCTAGGACGAAGTATAAACATAGATTGAAGTTAACATAGCTACTTATCGACACAATTGAATGACCATCACTCGTCTCGGATCCAGATTATAATAAGATCGTCGTACTCCTCGTTTAATTTAACAATATAGTCACAAGTAACGATGAAAGTAAAAAACAGTGGTGGTAAACAATTGCCGTGCACGTATGAACCATTTAAGACTAGAAAATGCAGAGTAAATAAGAGACACCATGCATTAAACTATACCAGAAAACCATAATAGCCTCCAACGAGGACCTGATAACTAAACATCGCACATGCAGAATGCTCAACATAGAAAGCAGTGACACAGCTAAGGTCCCCTGCTTAACTCCATCATCGTTCAATCCGAGACCCGGATCGGCTCCAACAAGTATAAATAAAAGCAGATGTTTCTAGGATCCGTACCACGGTAGTGTAATGGAAGCACCTACCAAGCCTTGCAGTAACTCGACACATAAGGCAAGTAGATAGAAATACAATGCATTCATTGTACTATGCATGAAACCACTAGACCTTACCAAGGATTTGAGAAAACAATAATGAAAACCCTCAACACAATGTGCTCAAGGTAAAACACTTAATGAGAGGATTCCACCTCATTTTCGTTGTCTAGATCCTCGATGGAATACGCAATAGTTAAACCGCTCAGGCTACTATCATCAGTATAAAGAAAATAAGGCGTAGGAATATTTTGATTGTCTACATCCTCGGTAGAAGTAACACTGCTCCTGCTAATATCCTGAGGAAGAGCAATAAGAGTAGGAGCATACTCCACCCGTAAATTCCCACTCCTTAACATTGGATGATGACCAGTGTCCAATTTTACAAGCTCAAACTTGTGTTCTTGTGTATGCTGCTGATTGAATCGCCCTGTAACCTTAGAAGGAGTATTATAACAATCACCACAAAGGTCAAAACTGATTTCCTCGAAGTAGTCCTTGCATCTGTATCTATCCCCAACTATTGGATATACCTGTCAAATGAATCAAGTTATTACATTACTGCAGACAATTCTCAACGGGAAGTCAAAATAACAAAATCATGAAAGCTTCAGGATAACCTATTCAATAATTGTCCTCCCATATTACTGGATTTACTTTTCCGTTGGAAACATTTTCATAAATCAAAAGTGGGTTACAATAAAACTATTTCACACAATTTCTGATATGGGGTAATACAAGGCATAGTTTGTTGATGATGTAAGCTTGTGGTCCAAGAGGAACTTGGAGCCTTGAACCATAAGCAAAACATCAACATGTATGTGACTTATTTTCATCTGTGCTTTGAGAGGGTGGAGGGGTTTGGTAGAAGAAAAGATCAAGAGTACTTTTCAAGGTCATGTTCAGATTACAATCGCAAACAATGCTCACATCTAAACAACAAGGGAAACAAGCCATGTATAAACAATCGTAAACATATAAAAATATAGCAGCTGGAAACCAGATGTTTCTGCATTAAAAGACACTAGTGAGAAGAACATACTTGATATAACCCATTTCTACGGTAATTTTCTTCATAAAACATATCAAAAAAAAAATAGCAGAGATGAGGCAAATAATAGTAGAAATTACCCCGCAAGAATCACAACCAACTCTAACGTGGACACTTGAGGATCACTTGACCTAGGCGAACTGTTTTCTGTTGAACTTGAGTTCATTTTACTAGCTCCTGTAGAACCTGAAAGAAGATATACATGGTAACTAACTATCTCATTATTTTTCGGTTATCAGCAAATAAGGCTTGACATTAAGCTTTATTTATTTATTTTTGGCATAACACCGTATGCTACTTCGACCACTGGAAAGAATACAGTTCCAAAAAATACACAAAAAAAAAGGCGCTGCACTTTTGAATATTAAAATACACAACTATCAACTTTGCCAACTATTATTCCCTCTTAGTCCTTTTGTGCCCATTATGCACTAGAACTGAAAGGGTTCTCCTGAATTTGTCTCCCAAAGTTGATAATAAATTACTGGCACGCATACTGTTCCACTTGCACATATTTTATCATTGAGAAATCTACCTAGACTGGAACAGATTATAGAGAATATAATTGCTGCCAATTGCCAAAAGACTCAATGTGTTCGATGACAAGGAGCAGAGCAGAGGAGAAAGACATCCCAGTATTAGTGTTCTCATTCTGAAATTGTGGAAGGCTAACAGAATCCCTCCTTGTTGTATAATCATTGAAGAATTTCTCCTCCAGAACTTTATCTAACTCCAGACAAACTTTTGGAAAATTTCCAGGATGCAGACTTTGACAAACTTGACATTTAAGCGGACTATTACCAGGACACACAATGCAAGTCTTGCAATATAATGCAGAAAACAAAATGTGGTATGCATAATATCTTTTGAAACATCCCACTATATGGAATTTGTATCTGGTAGCATATCAGATCAGAGGCAATTAAAAGTTGGCATAGATTACCATGGCCGCAGTTAAGAACCACTGGCTTAAAAAGCAATTGTTTACATGCAAGACACTGCAAATCAGAAGTTGTGATCCCTGCTCTGTTCTCTTTGGTCTCCTATTGAGAAATATTCTCTGCTTCAACATTAACATTTACTTTTGAACTTTTGTCAGGGGTTTGGTGCAAAACAGGTCGTCTTTCTTCCATACTTCCGCAATGTTCTCCTTTACTGGCAAAACCTTGACGTACATTGTAATCAAGCTGTGGTGAGAAGCAATCGTTTTCTCTTTCAAACTCTGGAACAAGTAAAAGAAATTGTAAAACTTGCAACTTACAACAATATGTTTAATATGCATTGATATAATGTTCCTTTTTTGCAAAAGCTAAAAACTGCTCTGATCAATTTTTGTAGTTAGAAAACGAGTAATCAAAATCAGACTTTAACAGAAGTTTTAATTATAACTATCTTTGAACAGCTTGGAATCCATAGGCCAATACAAAAGTAACAAATAGCAAGATGACACTGGAAAAAGAAACGTCACTCTTCTTTTTCAGTTTGGCACTTTATATCTCAAGCCCTTAACAACATTACAAATAAACCAAACAAAAATTCAAATTACATCATTAAAAACTCAACATCCAATTACGACTTGCTTACAACATGAACATGTATTATGCACAAAATCCTGATACGTGCATACAAGAATTTCTGATAGAAAGGCTCTTAGTTTAGTGTATGCCAGCTACTTCACACGGAAATGAACTGTTCAGTCTCAAATCCCAAAATAGTTGCCCATTATTTATATATATAAATAAATGCAAAGTTCAAAAATCCCTTGTACCACAGAAAGAACAAGCAACCACAACCGCATTCCATACTTCGTATTCAATTGGCAAATACATAGTCTCCTAAAATATAGGAAATCACGATTCGAAAGTGTACATAAATATGAAGCTCACCTAGAATTTGAAGTTCCCTCCTCTTATAGGCAAGAGGATACATCTTTGAGAGCAAGAAATGCATCATTTCACAAATGGAAGGAAAATGCTTATAAGGATTCCGACAAATTGGACAATTCGATTCCCGCATTCCATTCATCGACTTATGCACACACCAAAAACACGACATGTGACCACAACCTATTCACAAAAAAAATAAAAAAAATTCATCCAACATTTCATAGCTTTAATTTTCAATAATAATAATAATAATAAATCATCTATCCAATCACCTAGTTATACTTTTAGTCTAATAAAAAATCCTCATTATAAAACTGGATCAATTTTAACTATCAAAAAAAGAACCTGGATTAATCGTTGTTTTCATGTATGTAAAAAAACAAAAATGAAAAGCCTTACAGAGCACTACTGGTTTGTACAGAAGGTCCCTGGAACAAAAACATAATGACAGTATTAATATATGAAATGACAAAATTACCAAATAAGTGTAAAGAATTCATCGAAATAACCAGGAGAAGAGACTTACAGGCAAACGCAGCAGAGGAATGAATCGGAGACTTCATCCGATACGGCGTCGTCGAAAACCTCTTCGCTCTTCATGGAGACGAATATCGTGGAACAGAGACGGCGTACTGCGAAGCTAAGAAAAAGTGGGAGAGTCGGGTTAAACGCTTTTCCTCTTTCCTCTGGAGGAGTCGTTTCAATGTTCTGTGATGATTTGTTTGACAAGTAAATCGCGGACATCAATGGGCGGTTGCTTTATATATGGGAATGGCTGCGCATTTGTATTGTTGCGTCACTCATATTGCATCCGTGCCACGTGGGATTCGCTGGATAATTCTTTAGACAAATTACTAATACATCCCTAAGGTTTAATCATATTTCCCATTTTGTCTCTACCTTTCAGAAAGCTCCAATCGCCTCCCTTAAATCTAACATGACGTGGCACATAGGAGGAAGAAAAAAATATTTAATAGCAAAATTACCCTTTATATATTTCATATATTCCTTCATTCCTTTCTTTTTTTCTATCAAGTATCTCATATTTCTAGGTGAAGTTAATTTCATAGCTTTATAATTAATTAGTAATCTTCCTTCATAAAGTGTCTTTTGTAAGTGAGTTAAATTCAATATTAAGATAGTATCAAAGTCACCATTAGTGCAATGGTTTAAGCTTGACTATGTGTTGTCCTTTGTCTATTAGTTGTTCAGCTCGGTTTGGACTGAGGGTTGTGTGTCAAATATCTCACATTGCCTCAGTTGAATTGATCTCATGGATTCTCATAAATTTATAATTAAGTGGTAATCATTATTTCATAGAGAAAATTTAACATTTATTCTAAATTTAAATTTAAATTTTGATAAATGCTAAGCAACTTTTCAAACATAGAAAATGCCATATAAGATAAACTAAATTTGAAAAATGTTATTTTTGTGAAAAATCGCTATATTTTTGCGAGAAATTAATTTTTTAGCGAAAAAGATAAATTCTAAGAGATAAAAAATCTGATATTTGAAAATGTATCCGATGATCTCCAAATATATCAAAGTGTATCCATATGTATCCAAGTGTCTCTAAATTATAATTTTTTATATAAAATTTGATTTAATAATTTTTGATATAATATCTTTTTAAATTAAAAAATTTAATATAATTTTTACAATTTTTTGATAGTCTCCAAAATGTATCCAAATCTCAATTTTTTATATAATTTTTTTATAATATCCAAATGTATCCAAATTTCAATTCTTATATAATTTTTTAGTCTCCAAATATATCGAAATGTCTCTGAATGTATCCACGAGTATCTAAATGTATCCACAAATATCCAAATGTATCTGTTCCTATAGAAAATCAACATAATTAAAAAAATTCACCTCTACAGAAAATTAATTTCATCAAAAATCAACAAAATAAACTGAACAAAAACAAATTTTTAAAGTGTTTTTTCATATTAAATAATGAATAACAAAGAGTTTTTTTATTTTTTAAAAAAACCAAGGGAATTTACTTAATTTTAAAAAAATAAAAAAGCAATATCTAGGGGTTTTTTACCCTAGCCGCCACTCACACTGATGTGCACTCCACCACCGTCGCCACATCGCACTCCACCACCTCCCACGAGACAATGAACAGAGCTTTGAAGAGAGAAGGCTGACAAGAGACATCTGACCAAACAAGACCAAAGAGAGAAGAAGAGATCAAGCGATGGTGATGAGAAAAGAGATGTATCCAAATTTCAATTTTTATATAATATTTTAGTCTCCAAATATATCGAAATGTCTCCGAATATATTCGCAAGTATCCAAATGTATCCACAAATATCCAAATGTATCCGTCCCTATAGAAATTCAACATAATTTAAAAAAATTCACCCCTACAGAAAATTAATTTCAACAAAAATCAATTAAAATCAACAAAATAAGTTGAACAAACACAATTTTTTAAAGTGTTTTTCACATTAAATAATGAATAACAAAGACTTTTTTGTTTTTTTAAAACTAAGGGCATTTACGTAATTTTAAAAAAATAAAAAAGCAGTAGTTAGGGTTTTTTTATCTTAGCCGCCGTTCAAACTGATGTGCACTCCATCACCCGCGAAACAATGAACAGAGCTTTGCAGAGAGGAGGCTGGCAAGAGACATATGACCAAACAAGACCAAGGAGAGAAGAAGAGATCAAGCGATAGTGATGGGAAAAGAGATGAAGGGGAGAAGACGCGAAGCTGAGAGGGAGAAGGGAGGATGAGAGAGGAGAGAGAGAGAGAAGAGAGAAACAGAATAGGTGAGACCAGCGGAGGGTGACGGCGACGATGGCGGCGAAGGTTTTCGGTTTGTTAGGGTTTCAGGGATGAGATTGAGAGAGGAGAGGATGAGAGAGAGAGGAGAATGTGAGGGAAGAGGAGAGAGAAAAAATGACCAAATAAAATAAAAAATTGACATTTATTTAAACAAATGTGACATTTTTCAACTAAAGATTAAAAGTATGTCATATGAATAATTGAACATTAAAAATGTTGGCATTTTAGCAATTACGAAACTAGTATTTCTATTTGTCAAAATTAAAATGTTTATACTAACAAGTGGCATAATTACCTTCATCTCATCATGTACCTTTTAGAGATAAGTTAAGCCTAGTATTAAAAAATTTTTCTTAAATCAACTTGACGTAAGAACAAAATAATTGGAAAATATATGTTCCTTTCTTTTCATTTTGGATGCCACTTTCAAACCATATAAAGAATAAAAATTTAGTGTTAATATATACCAAAAATCAAATATGTCTTCATTTTATCAAGTTGGTATCTACTAACTCGTTCCTCGGTGGTCACTAGAGTATCTTTGTGAAAGAAGATAAAGAAAAGAACAAAAGAAAAATTGACTCGAAAAGTTTGCTAATTCTTTCTTCATAGAATACTGCACAAACAAAAAATACGACTTTTTTTTGCGACAAGTAGTCTCGTTTTCTATATCGTTCAGTTTAAAATTTGTATATCAATAAACATCTTACATTTTCTAACCGATGGCTTACAATAGAACAGTAAAAATCTCTCTTTTCTTAATAAAAGTTTTCAAGTTTTCAATTTAGCTTTTGAAAATAAAGTATGAAGAAACTTTAAAATAAAGTTAACGGATTAGTCATACCAATTTAATAATAATAATAATAAAAAAACACACTTGAATCTTCAACATTGTTATGCCTCAATGGCTCAACCATGCATATTTTAGTGTGCTATGTGCTCCTGAATATGCAATCCTACGAAGTCAATAATAACTTTGGAGTTCCCAAGTTGTTTGCGCCCTAGCTTAGATGATGTTTTCGACCCATGAGTTATTCTGGAACTGCCACATCTGCAAAATGTGGAAGTGGAACATCATTTACTTATTTGCAGCTTGACCAAACTGATTTAGTCTTCCCACTTTAGAGCTGCATCTTATTCTCACAGTGATGAGTATGAGACAAATGCCAGCAAACAATTTTTTCATCTTGCAATTTGCAAACGAACAAAACAGATAGATGAGGAAAACAATTGTAATTTACCACTGATACCACAATTTTGAGAAGACAGTAAAATAAGACATATTTCGTGTTTCCTCCCAAAAATTCAGAGATTCAGCACTGTGTAAAGCATGTTGATGAATTTGTAAATCTATCAACTGTATTAAAATAACTGTTTTATGTGTACAGAGACGCATCCACTGTTTCTTGTCAACATACATCAAAATCAAGCACAGAACATACAGCTAGATATTGTGCATATGAGGATCACTTAATAATCTTGACAATAATCTTCGTCAAAAAGCTATAAAAAAAAAAGGATCTTGACAATAGTTCACTGTGATTACTTCCATGGGTTTGTGTTGCACACGATTGGATCAAAATACACATTTTACAGACGTTAGATTTATCTTACAAGTTAGTGCTAGAAAAATATAGCACAAGTGGGCTATCCGCCGCCAAATGCCATTTCCCGCTCTCAGAAGCAACTTCAATGGCTTTTTTGATTTCAGACCGACCTATTTCCATAGCTTGATGGAGCTATCATGACTTGCAGAAGCAACCGTTCCAGTGGCTGGCGACTGTGCCAACGCTGAGATTATGTCCTCGTGTCCGGGAATCGTCATGCTTTTATTCTCAGCCATGTTCCAGAGCTCCAGTGACTGCATTGACAATGAAAAAAAGGCATAATTTCTAAATATCTAAAAATAACACGAAAATAACTCCTCAAGCAAGTAACAAATTTTTAATTGAAACCAGAATGAATAGAAGGAACTACTCCATGTAGATAGCACTATAATGAATCAATTTGTTAACCATGAATAACACAACCAAAAATTCACAGAGTACACTTCAAGTAAAACAGAAAACGAAGCCTGATCATAATAGACCCATCTGTTCTTGGTCATAGGTAAATCCCAGATGAGTATATGACATACCGAGATTCCTCCAATCACCAAGAGTCTTGGATGACTAGGGTGGAAAACACAAGAATGGAACTGATTCCCAGTGGAATTGAACTCCTGAATGCAATTCCCTGAGACTAGCGACCAAATCTTGACCACGTTCTGACCAACAGATGCCAAAATTTCTCCACTTGCATCCCAGCATATGTAGTTTACCATGTCAGAGTGCCCCTGTAGAGACATAAGGAATGAAAATTGTGAATACCAGAAGGGGAAATCAAAAGATGAGCAGATTGGTTGGAAGCTCATACACCTTAGGAACAATTTATCATCCATTTTTAGAGTAGTCAATTATTAACTTGCAATACCTGGAATGAGTGTATTTGCCTATCAGTTTCCACATCAATGATGGACACTACTTTATCTGATGCTGCTGCCAGTAGCTGTCCAATTCTTGGTTGAAATCTTACTTGTGCAGTACCTCCCTGAGTGATGTATTAAAAGCATAAGATAATGACATTATTAATGAATATCTATAAAAAGGCTTGGCATGAGAAAATAATAAAATGTAGTAACAAACCTTGGAGACACGAGTGCATGAGAATGTATTAATATTCCAATAACGAATTTCATTGTCGTTATCACTGAAACAGAAAAGATCGGTTTTC
>CAODLS010463960.1:0-23535 GCA_948243855.1 Flueggea neowawraea | reverse complement strand
GCTACTTTTACGAATACATCCAGTGTTAACCTCCATTATCATGTATAAATGCCAATTTTTTTCACCGTATACTGAATATCCTTAAAAGTCAATAAGATCAAAATACCGATCTTAATTTTTTTATTCCTTTATCGAATCGATCAACTTCCAAATAATAATTATTAAATTCCTCTCGTATCGACAAATAAATTCATAGAATGATCCATTACTCATACTTGTAGCACTCCAAAATCTGTAGTACTCCAAACACCACCTTAATCAAATTAACACCAAGTAGTACATATATCGTGCCATTTAAATCTTGATCTTAACAAATTTAACTTCCATACGCCACAAAAATTTGACTCATAATTTATCACCAATCATTATCGGATTAATCCGCTAATTCCTCAAATACATAATACTTTGTAATATCATTAAGCTCCCAAATGCTTGACAGTCTTGTCATGCCATTTTATTTCCTAGTATCAAACCTCAAATCAATCTTATTATTCATTCTTAACTACTAATGAATCAAATGCTTCCCTCACATTTCCCAAGTTCCCCAAAATACCATAATTCGAACGCAACAATAATTCGTTTCCAACCTAACATCAACTCCCTTCCCCTCCGATCCTACTCTTTTAAAAGTTTCCTCTGAGTATCTTTCATCAAAGTATTCAATGGCCCTTGCGACCTCAACAATCTTTTCCATTGTTTCCAGTCCAAGAGTCGTTATCACTCTAGCATACTCTGGTAATAGATCTTTCTTAAATTTGCTCGCCAATGTTGTCTCACCACGACATCCCTCTGGCGCATACCTACTAAGGTCTCTAAGCTAATTCTCATACTTAGTCACAGGCATCCCCTGCTTATGACAAAAATTATTAGATTCATCCACTTTCTTATTTCTAATGTCCCGAGACAAAACAGAAAATACCAGTTCATTCTTGAATTCAACCTAGGAGACATCATCCCATCACCTAAAGGAATGCTGCACACCTGATCCTTTTCGGCGTCATCGATGTAGTTCAGAGTGCTGAGACAACACTTGAGTTCAGTGATCCAATCCTGTGAGTCATTCCCCTAGTGTACCCTTAAATTTCAGAGGCTTGAGCTTTAAAGAACTTATCAAATGGGTATCGTCATTAACCTCTAGTGCAATAGGTGCAACCGTCGAAACAGTTTCTGCTGGCTGAACTCCAACTACCTGACTAGGAGCAAGTCACTTAAGAAGATCAAGGGTCTGAGTGAAACGATCGACAAAGATATACTAAGCTATAAGCAATGGATGAGATTGAGGTGTCGAAATTGCGACCTCTGGCCTAACATGTGAACCATACCAATCCGCATTAGACTGACCGACGACTTCAGTGAATTGCCGCCTAACGGCCTTTCAAGGTCTTCTATGACATCAAGGCATATCTATAGAGGATAGATAGATAGACAAAACAAATATGCAGATGCCAAAATACAAACTATTGCCACAGTACCTAACAAAATCCCCAGAAGGGCATACAGAAGTAATTACATCAGAGAAATATACAAAGGCAAATTAGACTGATTTGATCAAGGATACCTAAGCTCCACAATCAACCCAGACTTACAAAACTTCGCTCTGATACCACATTTGGTATCAAAGTACATAGCTGCCCAAACTCATGAAACCTAGGGCTCTGATACCACCTTTGTCACGACCCAAGTCGGGCCGTGACCCGCATACGAGGCAGATAGTCTGTGGAAACCTGACCCATCCCACACAAGCATCAGAGTACAAAACAATCAGTCAAATACAGTTTTATTAACCATTTTAAAACCGTTTTACAGAATAAGTTTTAAAGATAATATTTTCAAATATTAACAATAACAAAATAAATAAATAAATAAATATAATTTAAAACAAGTTAACTATTTCAAATTTAAAAATACAGGACCATAACTCACTACTCGGCATGTGGAGCATCTAACAGAAATGACAGTCGAGTCCGAATAGCTGACCGCTCTATCAAATACCCTCTAAGAGTTGTGGAGAACATCTTGATAAAGGTTGGTAAGTTTTCCTATTGATTTTTATGTTCTTGCAATGGATAGTGATATGGAGCTTCCCATTATAATTGGTCAACCATTTTTAGCAACAGGGGAATCTCTAATAGATGGGAACAAGGGAAATTGGCCTTTAGGGAAGGTAGTGAAAGACAATATTTTCATGTCTTTAGCGATTTAAAGATGCCCTCACTTGAGGATGGTAATAATGATACTAAAATGGTGGAGTCTTATTGTATGTTGTCTAGCCACCCTCTTTTGAAACTTTTGAGTGATAAGGAGAATGATGGAATGAATGCTCAATCCAAAGAAAACCAAGAGAACATACTTCGTGTAAAAGAAACAAATAGTTCTAAAGAGCTTGAGTATAAATGAGCGAAGCAAAGAAGAATGTGGAAAACCACCGTTAAGGGTGAGTTTTTTGATGGCCAAAGTGTTTTATATTTTTCATACAAAAATAACATTCTTTGGAACCTGAAAATTCCATGATGTGGCATATTTTTCAATTCCTAAAATTCATTCATGTTGTGTTATTGAAATCTTACTTAATGACCACAAACCACTTAAAGTTTATGGAAAGAAATTGAAACCATATATGAAGCCCACCACAAGGACTACTTGGCACCCCAAGTAGCTCCAATGCATATGTCTAAAATGATGTTAAACTACTCTACATCTGCAATGACGTTAAGCTATGTGTATCTTTTAGTTGATGCATACCATTTAGAGTAGTATTGCACTTGCATATGCATTTAGAGTAGAAGCACATTTTATCTATTTATTTTCTATGTTATGTTGAATAAAAAAAATAAGAGTGATTTATCAGATGCTTTCATGATCATATACCCTATTATCATGCCTATACACTTGTTTCCATTAACTTTTCTTGTCTCATGCCTAAAAGTTGGAGTCATGAATTCAAGGAAAAACAAAGAGCAAGCAAAGTTGGAAATAGAGAAGCATTCTTAACTCTTTTGCTTAATTTTGAAAATTAAATTTGTCCCCTTGTTTTTTTCTTTTGTTGATGTTGATCCGAATTTACTTTTTTGAACATTGGGGACAATGTTTAAAATAAGTGCGGGGGAGGAGTTTAATTACTTATATATTTTTTGCTTGTATGTTGATTTTGCTTAGAAATACTTGAAATTTTTGCTAATTGTTTTTAGAATGCATCAAACTTGAGAATAATAGAATTTAAATAAAATTGGTTGGATAAATTTTGTAGTGTGTTAGTATGCATTTTACATGATTAATTAAGGAATAAATATTATTTGTTAGTCACTTAAACCTCAATTTGGCATTTTTAGGTTGCAAGGTTCGAAGTTTGTTTATCAACAACCTTTGTCTATTAATGGTGACATAAAATAAGGCTTGCAAGCTTGTTACTAAGTTGGTTTTATGCAAATATGCTTAAATGAATGAAATGTGTTTGAAATCTTTTAATGTAGATTTGGCTATAATTTAAGTAAAAGGTGCTTATATTGAATGTTTGAAATGGTTAAGCTTCCCTTTTAAGGGTGAACCTAAACGAGGATAAGTGAATGGGATCCCAATCTTTAGGGACAAACAATAAGTACCCTCGGTGGAAATAAATAAGTGTAATTACAGGTACCCTTAATTCGCTAACTCATTTGTGGCAACCAAACTAAGAGGAAAGTGGTTAAATTGAAAATGTAATGAAAGAAAACTTGGAAGAAAACACTTATAAATGAATAGTTGAATGAATGATGCCAAGTTTACTCTAGAATAAAATGAAATGTTGGTTTAACTTAGCAACTTGGGAGATAAGCTATATAGATGCCACTAGATTAGGGAACTTGATAGATGAACTCTTGAAATTACCAATTATAAATGCCAAGGTTTGGTTCTAGTAAGTGATGAATACGATTGTATTGCTTTTCTAATCATCTTCTCCCTATGCCCCTATCGTCTTGGTTGTTTTCTTTTTACTCTGCTTAATATTTGCCTATTAACTTTTGAAGTGGAAGAAAAAAATTATTGGTGGATTTTTGTTTAATGGGCTATATTAGTGCGTAATGCACTATAATGTGGGAATCAAAACCAAGACTAGTAGGTATTTTTTATTACAAATAAGTCGGTATTTATGCATAGCCAGTGGCGGAGCCAGGATTCCGACTTAGCAGGGGATGGATCCTGGTTCCACCACTTGATATATAAAAAAATTGTTCATCGATATATATGGTATCAAAATACAAAAAAATTCAATTAGTTTTTATGGTGTCGAGTTACTAAATATGTCATCAAAATATTATAATCAATCAACTAAATATAATTAAATTACAATTAGACCTAAAAAACAAATTATGTGACAATGTATATTATAATATTTTACTTTTAAATATTCAATTATGTGTCTATTGAAAATATCCGATCCCAATAGGAATGACAATCCAAGAGGGGGGTAAATTGGATTTTTAGCAAATTTAAAAACTTTGTTGAAATTCTTTTGCAAACTAAAATAAATAACAAAGTTCTTTTAAACCAAAATCAAAGTTAAATGTGGAGGCAACTTAAAATCAAAGATCCACTCCACACACAACAATGTAAATCAAATACAAATGCAAAACAAGTAAGAGAGAGAGTAAGGAAAGAGAGAACAAATTCGATTTATAGTGGTTCAGTCCTCCTGGAGCTACGTCCACGTCTCTAGATCTACTAAAGAATTTCAATTCACTATCTTCCTCACTTCTGGGTGGAGGAAAATTGTTTACAACAATTTATTTTTGTAGGATCAACAAGCAAACCGTTACACTTTGTTTTTGTGGGCTCAACAAGAAAACCGTTACTCTAGTTTTTGCAGGCTCAATTAGAAAACCTTTACCACTTGTTTTAGGGACAAAACAAGTAAACCAAACCTCTAATTTTTGCAAGCTTAACTAGGAAACCGAACCGTTAGTTTTCCAAGGCTCATTAGCAACCATTCTTGTTTTTCTAAAGAACAACAAGGAAACCTATCTACTTTCAATCAAATACTTTGATTATTATAAAATGTGTTCCAAAACACAGATTCAAAGCTCATCCCATCCCAAAAAATATAGCAAGTAGAAAAGCTCAAATGGGTATAAATAAGGGAAGGAGAGAAATAAAGATAACAAAGTTTAGCCAATGTTTCTCTCTCTTCTTATTATGTTAGAGACATCTATTTATAGCCACTTGTAAGAATACAACCATTGGAAGACTCAAAGTAGCCGTTGTGAGAGAGTGAAAAATTCTAATTTAAATGACGTCACAACCTTCTACGTGCGTTGTTGTCCATGCTACGTGCATTGATAGTCTTGTATGTGTTTTATGGAGTGATCTCCGTGCATTGTTCTTCGTTCCAGAATATCCAATTTCACCCCGACTATCATTAACACACTTTGTTGAATCATTAACACACTTTGTTGATCATTAGCGTCCTTTGTTGATCAATAAGGTGCCTTAATGACAAATATCAGCAAGTCTGCAATTTTGCACATTTTTTATGGATGTTTTGCATTTATCATCATCAAAACTGAACTTAACAATCTCCCCCTTTTTGATGATGACAAAACATACATGAATTTGAACATCTATTCACCAATAACAAACAATTTGATCAAGAATTTCACTCATTGTCACTTGGTTAGTTAAACACATTAATAAGCACAATGTTCAAAATAAAGATGATACCAATTGAAAAATAACATGCAAATTCATGTACCACTTCTCCCAATTTTTGTATCATAAAAAAGGTCATGATAAACCAACAATCTCCCCAAAAGCAATCAAAGATATTAATTAACACAATTATAGCTCCCCATAAGCAAATGCATTTTTCAAAGAAATGATTTTGAAATTAAAACTCCATTTTTTTGTTTCAAAACATGCATATCAGTAAAAATATATCTCCCCCTTTGAAAAACAAAAATCCAATGTATGCTAATTGAAAAACATGTGATGCACATAACTCAAATATGCAATAAATCACAACAAATGATCAAAATTACAGAAAAAATGAAGGAAAAACGGAATAAGCTCAAATGTCAAGAATGTGTCACCACACTTTGCTTTCCTTTCCTTCCTTTCGAGTAAATATAATCACTGCCATCAAAGAAAATAGCTCTATCAATAGCTAAACCTTCATATCTTGAAATATCATAAATGGATGTAATTTTTGGAATCTTTAACTCTTTGGATGTTAAACCAAAAATAAATATCAAGAGCACAAGCTCTGATGCCAACTGAAATAGATTTGGTCCCAAGAGGAATGACAATCCAAGAGGGGGTGAATTGGATTTTTGGAGACTTAAAAACTTTGTTGAAATTCTTTTGCAAATTAAAATAAATAATAAAGTCCATTTAAACCAAAATCAAAGTTAAATACAGAAGCAACTTAAAATCAAACATCTAATCCACACACAACAATGTAAATCAAATGCAAATGCAAATAAAGTTAGAGAAAGAGTAAGGGAAGAGAAAACAAATCCGATTTATAGTCGTTTGATCCTCCTTAACCTACGTTCACACCTCTAGATCCACTAGAGAATTTCAATTCATTATCTTCCTCACTTCTGGGTGGAAGAAAATCGTTTACAACAGCTTATTTTTGCGAGATCAACAAGCAAACCGTTACACCCTGTTTTTGCGGGCTCAACAAGAAAACTGTTACCCTAGTTTTTGCGGGTTTAACTAGAAAACTGTTACCACTTGTTTTAAGGACAAAACAAGCAAATCAAACCTCTAGTTTTTAAGGGCTTGACTAGGAAACTGAACCACTAGTTTTTCAAGGCTCATTAGGAACCATTCTTGTCTTTCTAAGGCACAACAAGGAAACCTATCAACCTTCAATCAAATACTTTGATTATTACAAAATGTGTTTCAAAACACAGATTTAAAGCTCATCCCATCCCAATAAATATAGCAAGTAGAATAGCTCAAATGGTATAAATGAGGGAAATAGAGAAATAAAGATAGCAAAATTTAGCTAAGGTTTCTCTCTCTTCTTCTGATATTGGAGACGTCTATTTATAGCCACTTGTAAGAATATACCGTTGTGAGAGAGTGAAAAATTCTAATTTAAATGATGCCATAACCTTCTACATGCATTGTTGTCCATGCTATGTGCGTTGATAGTAATCTACGTGATTTATGGAATGATCTTCGTGCATTGTTCTTCGTTCTAGAATATGCAATTTCACTCAGACTATCATTAATGCACTTTGTTGCATCATTAACACACTTTGTTGATCAATAAGGTGCCTTAATAACAAATATCAACAAGTCTGCAATTTTGCACTTTTTTCATGGATGTTTTGCATTCATCATCATCAAAACCAAACTCAACATCTACTTTTCACAAATTCGTAGTAAAAATTTTATAAAAAAATCCATAAAAGAATTAAAATGAATACTAAAAGAGATTAAAATTGGAAAATAAAAATGAGAAGTAAGTGAAAATTTCAAGAAAAATAAAATTAAGAGCTTAACTAACAAAAAAAATTCAGAGACTAAAGTACTAAATTAGTATAATGCAGGACCAGGGGGTGTACTAAACTATTATAATGCAGGGACTAGGCGGTGCTTTTGCACCCTCTTGTCCCTTAATGGCTCCACCACTGTGCATAGCTTATTGGACAACAAACAACTATCTAAGTTTTGCTAAAATAAATTGTTAGAAACCAAAATAAAAACAAAAAAACCCAAATAAAAAATCAAAGGTAACAGTTAAATAAAAACCAAAATAAAAAAAGCATTTAAAAATTGACAACGGAAAAAAAAAACAAAAAAAAAACTCTTAACCAAGAAATCATAAGAGAGAGATCTTTTTTTTTTTTAAAAATGTTATATATAAATGAAAACCAAATAAAAACTAAATTAAAATGAAGAATAAATGTGACAAAATGGCATGGAAAAGGAAGTTCTAAGAAGAGTTAGATTGATTGAGAAAGTGGAAGAAAGATGAGTTCAAGAAGAGACATGGTCGTTGCTACACCAAACACCATGGCCATGGCGAAAAGAGACTCAAGGACCATACCATGTGCCATGGTCAAGGCTATGACTGTGGCACCCTATTGCTTTGAAGTTTTAAGAGGACAAAAGTGGGCCATGTCATGGCATTTTCATGCCACGACAATTGCATTCAAGCCGAGATAGGCCACAATCATAGCTCTTAAAGGCCATAACCATGGGCCTTCCAGGTGGAGGAGAGAGAATGTGACGGCCAAAAGTAGACATGCGGGGACTAAGTGCACACTGCATTTTTGACAGAAAAGTTGTAAGGTTTTGTAAGCATGTAAAGGGGTATAAATACCCCCTTTACTTACTCTTTTAGGACATATTTCATCATTGAAAAACATTATCTTTGCCTTTCAATTTATTTTAGAACACTTTAGGGTTTTGTGTAAGAAGGAGAGAAGCCATTGACAGACTAAGGGATGCCTCTTGAAGAAGGCTTAGAGAGGCTTCCTTGTCATCGTTCATTCTTCTTTATCTTCATATTTGTATTCAGTGACAGTGTTTCATCTTCATTTTCATTCATTTTTTATTTTTTTATTTTGTTTTCCATTAGCATGATAGCTTATTTCTATTTTAGGGCTTAGAGATGTAGACTCTTGATGACTATTTGCTATATTAATGAGTGTGCATTGTGTCTTGAATGTTATTTATTGTGTTTGTCTTGGATTTGATTCAATGGCTTCTTTTTGATTGAATATTGTTATGTCTGATCACTATAATGATATTGATAATAAGTCTAGGTGAAGGATCAAAAGGTGAAGTCTAAAAGAGGTCTATATGCATTGAACTTGCCTATTTTAGGGTAAAATTATTCTTTGTAAGTAAGGTGCTTGATAAAATTCTACAAAGGCTTAATCAAACATAATGTACGTTATCCTTATGTAACTTACGTTGTGAGCTGAATTATCAGATCCGAAGCCACTGGATGAAGAACAATGTATGTTGGGGCATGAAACATACTTTGTGGAAGTCCAAAACGTTTGTTGTGCACTATAATGATGTACGTCGCCGTTGTTTTTGCTAAAATGGTGCATTTCGATCTGCAGCTCGTTTTTAACCCCACAACCTGACTTCCTTCGTCATTTCCACCTCATTTTCACTCCAAATCACTCTTAACTCCTCCAAAACTCTCTCCCATTGTTCCTCAATCATTCCACACCATCTATGATGGTAAGATCTTGCTTCTAATCCATTATTTTCATTCATTTCATGCATTAATCTTGGATTTATGTTTTAGTCCGAATTTGAAATGGCTTTTAAATTTTAGATGATTATGATGAAATGGATGCTTAGGGTTGTTAGATTATGATTGTTTGATTTTATATTAACATGAATCTAGCTTGAAATCACAAGATTTGATGAGTTCTGAAAGTGGGTTAGGGTTTGGACGATTTTAGCTTAATTTTTGGAGATTTAGAGTTATTTTTTGAGAAATCAATTGTATATTTGAGTTCCTGAGGTTGAGATTGACTAATGTAGATACTCGAAATCAATTTTTATCAGGTTGAATAGGAATTTGGACTATTTTGGTAATTTGCCATGGGGACTGAAAGAGATATTGTGCATTTTAGGGATTGAAATTGGATTTTCTATATTTAGAGAGTTAAATTACATATTTTTGGGATTATGAGGATTAATTAATGATTTTTGGAGTACTAGGGACTCATTATAAAATTTGGAATATTTTGGAGACTGAGTTGTAATTTTCCAAAGTTTAAGGACCAATGTGTAATTTTACACTGAGATGTAATATTTGATTTATTATGTTTGGCTTTGTTCCGAAAAAGGGTTTTAGGTTTTGTCTGAGCGTTTGGGTTTGCATATTCATTTACACGCATTATGATGCAACCACAGTACATTATTTTGATTTTTTTTTTGATATGTTTATTGTAGTTTTGCTTGGTTTCCAAGGAGACCAATAATTCACCATTGGACTGTAATCGAGATTATTTGATCGACATCCAGGTGAGTGTGGTAGCATATTTAGACACATAGGTTGTGTCCTTTGAACGCTGTATATGTTTTTGATGTGTTTGACTTCCGTATGTGATCCGGAATAATAAAGGGAGAAAATCCTAAAATTTGACTGATGTGAAACCTCTGTTGTGGAAACTTGGTTTTCTATGAAAATTTAATGATGCTTGAAATAAATATCATGTTTTGATATTTATTGTGGTTTTGGTAATAACCATTTTATTTTGGATTTTAAAATATTCTCTGTAGAGAATACTTTGTCCAGTACTTTGAAACATTTTGATAATAAATGTTTTGTTGAACGTTTGATATATTTGAGGAGTATTCCTTTTGAATATGAATATGATTTTTGGGAATTACATTCCGTTTGTTTGAATATGATCATTTTAATATTTTCAAATACAAATATTTCAATATGTTTTGAAAAAAGATTTGATTTGGAACACCTAACTACGGAGTAGCGTATTTTGATACACCGATGTTGCATCATTTGCCTAAGTGGGTAATACTTTGTACCTAAGTGGCTTACACATGCCTTAGTGGCTATACCATAGTGCTTAAGTGACTAATCCTTGCCTAAGTGGCTAATACTGAGTTTGATGACTCCACCTTTTGCTATTGGTCCCGCTAAACCTTTGATACTATGCTTTGTCAACGTTTTAAAGTATATATATATATATATATTGTGTGTGTGTGCTTTTTTTTTGGTAAATATTTTAGAAATTAAATATTATGGTTATGACTGAGTCTAGATGACTCCATCTTTTGCTTTGGTTCCATTGAGTTTTAACATTTTCTCTCTAAAAATATTTTGGAATTTGGAATCTACCTATGTTGGATTTTAAGTATCTTTGTAAAGTAAATATTATGGTTATTTAATATGTTGAAAACTCAATGTTTTATTCCATTTAATCGTTTAGTATAATTTGGTGAATGTTTTATGTTTGCTTTGATTGCGAAGGTTTGCAAAGATTGATTTTTGAACTACTTGTCTATATATACGAGTGTATATACATTAGAATTTAAATATATATGTGCATGTGGTAGTTTTTGAAATGTTTTTCCAAACCCTTTTGAGAGACCTGACACCGCTCTGATGTGTTATCCACTCACTAGGTATTCTTACACCTTTTCCTTTTCTTGTTTATTTTTATTCTATGTTTCAAGTTATTCTTTCTAGCATTCAGATACCCAGTGAGGTACATTGTCAGCCATGAGTGCCCTATTGTTCGAGCCGAATTTCTATTATGTTAGATGTTTCACACCTGGTTGTGGGTTATTGATATGTATCTAATTATATTAATATTAGTAAATTACTTATAATTACTATTCAGTAATTTTACTATGTGTTTTGTTATTCGAAAATATTATTTTCAAAATTTATTTCTGCTAAAATGTTTTAATATGGTTAATAAGCTGGCTAAGATTAATAATTTGAATTTGGGTAGATGTTTGATCTTTGAGGCCTGTCATGGTCCGAAAACGGGTCGTGACAAAGGTGATATCAGAGCATTAGGTTTCGTATCATCTGGGTTAGTTGTGGTACTTAGGTATTCTTGATCAAGTCAGTCTAGTTTGCATATATATATATATATATTTGGGTATTTGCTTCTGTATACTCTTTTGAGTATTTCGTTGGTACTGTGGTAATAGTTTGCATTTTGACATTTGTATATTCGTTCCATATGTTTGTTGTCTATAGAGATGCTTCGACGTCACAGAAGACCTAGGGAGACCGCTAGGCGTTGGTCTGCCAAGGATGCAACTCAGTCAGTAGTTGTTCAGAAAGGTTCACCTAGTGCACAAGAGGTCACAGTTTGAGCACCTCAGTCTCAACCACTGCTTGTGGCTCATTCTACCTTTTTCGATCGTCTTGCTCAATTCCTGGATCGTTTTGAGCAACTTGCTCCTAGTCGGGCAACAGGAGTTCAACCCACAACAGTTGCTCAATAGTTGAACCTATTGTAGAGACCGATGATGGCACCCATCTTATAAGATTTTTGAAGTTTGAACCGCTGAGATTTAGGGGCGCAATAAGAGAGGACCCGCAGGATTTTGTCATTGAACTTGATCGATGTTTCAGTATTCTGAACTACACTGATGACACTGAAAGGTTCAGATATGCGGCATTCTTTTTGGAAGGTCGCATAACGGTGTAGTGGCGTGGTTTTGAAATGAAGAAGAATGTCTATTGGGCAGAGTTTAAGAATGAGTTTATACTTTCTGTCCTTCCTCGGAGTGTTATAGATAAGAAAGCAGATGAGTTCAATGATTTTAGTTAGGGGTAGGAGATGACTGTGACAGAGTATGAGAAGAAGTTCAGAGAACTTAGTAGATATGCACCAGAGGGGTGTCGTACCGAGACAACATTGGTGAGCAAATTTCAAAAGGGTATGTTACCAGGTTATTCCGGAGTGGTAGCAGCTCTTAGACTAGAAATAGTAGGAAAGATTGTTGAGATCGCATGGGCCATTGAGTACGCCGATCAGAGACACTTAGAGGAAACTTTTAAAAAGAGTAAGAATGATGGATCATTGAGTGACCATCATAGTTGAGGTCAGAGCAACCAGCCTAGGTAGAGATATTATTTCTTCTTAAGGTAACAGAGACAATACAGTAATAATCAGGATGTTAGTGCGGTGTAGCCGGGGGTACATTCTGAGTTTCAGAGCAGAGCTACAAGTGTTAAAGGCACGAGTAGAGGTCTGATTTCTTAGTGTAGTTGCTGTGAGAGGAAACACCTTAGGCAGTGCGGCAAGAAAAAACGTAACTGTTATTTTTGTAGGCAGTAGGGACATGTGATAGCTGAATGTCCTCACCGACTTGTTGTCGAGTCCCAGGCAGAACAACATAACTCTTTGGGGTCTTGTGGAGGTAGGTGATCTAGGGTTCCCCATTTCTTTTGGCCATGGTGGCATAGTAGGAGGGAATCAATATCAGAACCATTATCCAACTCGTTAGGAGGTTCAAGCCTCGATTGCAATAGCAACTTGTACCCTTCCTATTCTGGAACTTCTGTATATTTCTGAATGTACTCTTTGGAACTTTTGAATATCTTTGCATATTTTCGTATGCATCCCTTTGAATCTATGTCAACTTCTACATGTTTCAGTATGTATCCGTTGAACTTCTACGGATTTTGGTATGATTCTGAATATATGCCCATTTTGACTTCTGTATAGTTCAACATACATGTTGTTTAACTCTGGTGTGGTTCATTCAATTGTGCTTCACATTCTGTTGGAATATGTTAAACTAGTGGTATTCGTTAGGAAAATCCTTAGAAGCTTGGTCACTTCTGAGTAGCTATGTCATAGCTAAATGTAAGTTTTGGAGTTGCATGATCGCCATGAATATGCATGTTTTGGCAGTTGTTTTGCAATATCAAATTGAGTAGAATTTGAACTTATCTTGGTACGGATCACCTTCTAGCTTGGTATGTCACCTTAGATTGCTTTTCAAAGTTGGTGTGCTTTTGACCGTCAGGTTAGAGTGAATTTTGTTATCGCGATAAGCATGCCATTGGTTTTGGCAGAAAGAATGATATGTTGTGATGGTAAATCGTATTTGGCTTATGCCAATCGAATATCAAACGCTCAGAAATGCCAATGTGAGTCTACATATCTGGAATTGAGTGCCTTAGGGTGTTATTTTGTCAAATGTGGCGTGGATGTCCTCATTTGTTTGATTATGTCAGTTCATAAGATAGTGCTATTTGTTTATATATATGCATTCTTTGGCACCATTTGTCTCTGCATCTGCAAGGTTTGTTTTCTCCATCTTTCGGCATATTTGGGTATGAGTAGTCTAGAGCTTCTTGAGTGGTAGCTAGTCTCTCTGTGACTGCTCTGTTGGAGCTATGGATTATGATAGGATTAGGAGATTTTGTTGTTTTTGGCATTTAGGTGTTAGAGTTTGACTAGATTGAGGTTTGGAATTGTGTAGCATTTTGTTTACCTCTATAATCCTTCTTATCTAAATCTTATGGAAATTCGAGGAAAAATTTCTTTTGAGGGGGGAAGAATATAGTACCCCGTCTGTTCCGACCAATTTTTCTGTAGCTTTCCGTTCCATTTCGATAAGGTCTTTTGTTGAACCTCGTTTAATTTCGAGTGAACCTTGTTAATTTTTGATTTAGTCTTGGAATGTTGTGATGATATTTAGGTGTTTGTAATGTTTATTTGGTGTTTGAGGATGTTAATTGAAGTAATACTTGCAAGGAGGGGTGTTGTTGAACCTCGGGAACAATCTGGCACATGCGAGGAAGCGAGAAAAGTCGCGTTTATGGGCTGAAACATTAGAAACCTACGTTGTAGTGAATGGCAACTCACATTATCTGGAGAATTGAGGATCAACGTATGTTGCTATTGTGCACAACGTACGTTGATAATACACAACGTACGTTAGCCTTATGTAACGTACGTTGTGAGCCGAATTATCAGATCCATAGCCACTGGATGAAGAACAACGTACATTGGAGGCATGGAATACATGTTGTGGAAGTCCAAAACGTGCGTTGTGCACTAGAATGTTGTACGTTGCCTTTGTTTTTGCTGAAACGGTGTGTTTCGATCTGCAACTCGTTTTTAACCCCAAAATCGGACTTTCTTTGTCGCTTTCGCCTCATTTTCACTCAAAATCACTCTCAAATCTTCTGAAAGTATCTCCTATTGTTTCTAAATCATTCCACAACATATATGGAGTTAAGATCTTGATTCTAGTCCATTCTTTTTGTTCATTTCATGCATTAATCTCGGATTTATGTTTTAGTTCGAATTTGAAATGGGTTTTAGATTTTGGATGATTCTAATGAAATAGATGCTTAGGGTTATTAGATTATGATTTTTTGAGGTTTGATTAACATCAATCTAACTTGAAATCACAAGATTTGATGAGTTCTGGGAGTGTGTTACGGTTTGGAAGTTTTTGGCTTAATTTTTGGAGATTTAGAGTTGTTTTTGAGAAATTGATTGTATATTTGAGTTCCTGAGGTTGAGTCTGACCAATGTGGATACTCAAAATTGATTTTTATTGGTTGAATAGAAATTTGAACTATTTTGGTAAATTGTCATAGGGGTTGAAAGAGATATTGTGCATTTTAGGGACTAAAATTAGATTTTCTATATTTAGAGAGTTAAATTACATATTTTTGGGATTATGAGGATTAATTAATAAGTTTTGGAGTACTAGGGACTCATTATAAAATTTGGAATATTTTGGGGATTGAGTTATAATTTTTCAAAGTTTGGGGACCAAAGCTAATTTTGTACCGAGGTTTAATAGTTGATTTATTATGTTTAGCTTTGGTCTGCAAAAGGGTTTTAGGTTTTGTCTGAGCGTTTGGGTTTGCATATTCATTTGCACGCATTATGGTGCAACTAGAATACCTTGTTTTGATTTGCTTTTGATATGTTTGTTGTAGTTTTGCTTGGTTTCCAAGGAGAACAGTTATTCGCTAGTGGACTGCAATCGGGATTATTTGCTCGGCGTCCAGGTGAGTGTGGTAGCATATTCAGACACATAGGTTATGTCCTTTGAATGTTGTATATGTTTTTGATGTGTTTGACTTTTGTATGTAATCCAGAATAATAAAGGATAGGAAACCCTAAAATTTGACTGATGTGAAATATCTGTTATGGAAACTTAGTTTTCTAAGGAATTTTGATGATGTTTGAAATAAATATCATGTTTTGATATTTATTATGGTTTTGGTAATAACCATTTTGTTTTGGATTTTAAAATATTCTCTGTAAAGAATACTTTGTCCAGTACTTTGAAACATTTTGATAATAAATGTTTTGTTGAACGTTTGATATATTTAAAGAGTATTTCTTCCAAAATGAATATGATTTTTGGGAATTACATTCCGTTTGTTTGTATATGATCATTTGAATATTTTGATTTGGGACACCCAGCTACGGAGTAGCGTATTTTGATACAATGATGTATCATTTGCCTAAGTGACTAATACTTTGTGCTAAGTGGCTTGCACGTGCCTTAGTGGCTATACCATGATGCCTAAGTGGCTAATCCTTGCCTAAGTGGCTAATCCTGAGTCCAAGGACTCCACCTTTTTCTATTGGTCACGTTAAACCTTTGATACTATGTTTTGTCAACGTTTTAGAATATATATATATATTCGAAAGAAAATATTATGGTTATGATCGAGTCTAGATGACTCCACCTTTTGCTTTGGTTCCATTGAGTTTTAACATTTTCTCTCTGAAAATATTTTGGAATTTGGATTCTACCTCTATTGGATTTTAAGTATCTGTGCAAAGTAAATATTATGGTTTTTTAATATGTTGAAAACTCAATGTTTTATTCCATTTAATCGTTTAATATAATTTGGTGAATGTTTTCTGTCTTCTTTGATTGCGAAGGTTTGCAAAGATGGATTTTTGAACTACTTGTTTATATATATGAGTGTATATATATTAGTATTTGAATATATACGTGCATGTGGTAGTTTTAGAAATGTTTTCCCAAACCGTTTTGCAAGGCATGGTGCCGCTCTGATGTGTTATCCACTCACTAGGGATTCTTACCCCTTTTCCTTTCTTATTTATTTTATCCTATGTTTTAGGTTTCTTTCTGGCATTCAGATAGCCAGTGAGATGCCTTGTCAACCGTGAGTGCCCTATTGTTCTGGCTGAATTTCTGTTATATTAGATGCTTCACACCGGATATTAGGTTATGGATCTGTATCTGATTAAACTAATATTAGTAATTTACTTATAATTACTATTCGGTATTTTACCATGTGTTTTGTTATTCGAAAATATTATTTTCAAAATTTATTTCTTTTAAAATGTTTTAATATGGTTAATAAGTCGGCTAAGATTGATAATTTGAATTTGGGTAGATGTCTAATCTTTCAGGCTTGTGTGAGATGGGCCGAACTTCTACAGACGATTCGTCTCGTACGCCGGTCATGATCTAGAAACGGGTTGTGACATTTACGACGTGGTTAGAAGTCTATTTATGGACTCTAGCAAACCCTTATTCTAGTCTTACTAGGAAACTGAATCCTCGTCTTACAAGGACGCCCTCTCTCCTTGTCTAATAAGAAAACGCCACTTATGTCCTTGTCACACAAGGATTCACCACCTAATGCTTATTCCTTACCACACAAGTAATTTGACCTTTCCTTATTGCACAAGGAAAACACCAATTACTTGCTGACAAAGTCAAAGACTTTCTTTTTCTTGTCATGCAAGGCAAATGATTATAATTTGTCTTAAAACTATTTTAAAACAAATTATGACATCATTTCATTTAGCATAAATTTTAAAACAATTACCCAATTAATTGTAGTTAAAATATTCGCATAAAATAATATCTAGAATAACATAAAAGATATAGTACAATTTATTCTAGTGTGTGACCATGTAGGTTCGCTCAATAATGGCAGTGAGCCCAAATTAACTTTTAAGCCCATAAGTCATAAGCGACCTCTAGTAAGACATTATGACTACTCAACTTGAACAAATCCGATGACTCGACAAAACCTAATGCATAGTTCGATATTTAGTCCTTTTGTAAAGCGATATCTCGATTAAGCATAAAGTATGGATCAAGTCATTTTTATAAAGCTTAATCAAACATTTCTTGATATCTAAGCAGATTGACCAAAAATAATAATATTGATAACCCCTATCAATTTCATTTGAGCACGACCATGTATTTCATCAGTCATCCTTGCCAAGTAATTAAGAGATATCTCACTCAAATAAAAATATGATAAATTCCTTCACTGTCACTCACATTCCTCTGTATGATTTACCATATGTCTAATTATAGCTTGTATTATCATCCTATTATAGACGATGTTAAACTATATCAAAACATAAATCTCCTCATGTAGGAATCCATGATGAAATTAGGTTGAACGACTCAAATATCACTATTGCGATGAGAAATACTGATGACATGTTTCATGTAGTATTTCTTATAGCAGGTCAGTCCAATATTATGTTTCCAACATGTATCTATGTTCTTAAGGATATTTCATGCCCATGACCAGTAAATTGTGATCATTTCTCAGAATGCATACTAGTCTTGACTCATTATCATTTTTATAACTATGAACGACCAGGAAAAATTTAGAATAACATTCTTTTATCTTAAAGTTTTACTATCAAATCACGCACTTGATGGTGTAAAGTATAATCAACTATTTATGGATACTTTTATCAAGTTATTGCAATATTAAATAGCATAATAATATATATGCTGAAATGAAATGTCTTATATTTATTAAATAATAATATAAATGATAATGTTCATATGATTGGATTAGGAAATATCACTAATAGTTTTACCGTACAAAAAGATAATGGCTTCCGCACGAACAGATCAAAAGAGTTGCTCCTTGCAGAAGAGATTTTCTTTTGTTTTGCAGCGAGTAGTGTAATTTACCGGACTCAATTTACGGAAGTTTCATTTTTAGATGCACCTATCATTTAATTAGAAGTTAGATATTCGAGGTGCAAATCTCTCGTTCAGCTTGAAACTTTGTTCTTCTAATACAAAAGACAAGGAAGTGAAGAGATGACTGAATGCACGATAGTGGAGCCTGGAATTAATGAACTTTATGACAAAGTCAAACTCCCATATAAATTGAATAAAATGTAATTCCCAGGCAACTCTTTTTTTCCTTGCAAATTGCAAAAAATATGAATCAGCAGCCCAAAAGTATTTTGGTCAAGAAGTGCAAAAAGCTGAATTCCTTAATTTCATTGCGTTCAACTTAGATTTTGGTCTTGCATGCCTGACCGTGACTTTATACGTAGAATTTATTACCGACTGAAAACCGACGCAGTGAATCGAAGGACCATGACATGAACCACACAAAAATTTGAAGTCTTCATCTTCCATTACTTTTCTAATTTCCCAACTTTTAACTTACTCAAGCTAATTCACTCTTTTCGTTCTAGAATTCCTCTAATATCATTTGATGGTAAAAAATGTCAACGTAGTATTTATGGACGAAAGTACTGAATTTAACATACTCAATTTGAAGTCAAATGATTTTTTTGTCAGAATCACTGAATTTTCATTTGGTTGGTTATTAATGTCCATATTTTAATATTTGTCTATACTTAGCATATGATTTCACTTATACACCAATTAAATAAATGAGTGAAATATATAATAATATTCGCATTATTAGAGCATGTCTCTGCTCATGGTCTACTCATTTATTTGTATGGTGTATAAGTGGAATCATACATTAAATATAGAAAAATATTTCACTTTTATTAAAGTTATTATAAAACACTAATGCAACATATTAACTACTTAACGATATTTATGTCCACGGCCCTTATAACAATTTGTTTAGATATATATTTGTCACTAGATCCAAATCTGTAAATCCCCACCGTCCAGCATTCTGTATTTATATAGTATAAGAAATAAAAGGAAAAAATAGAATAGTTGTCAATTTCAACATACTTGGGTAATAGGTACATGTTTTTACTCATGTACCGAACATATAAATGAGTGATACATAGGATAGTATTCTTTATGTCTTTATTCATAATCTCATTCATTTATTTATGTGCTGTATAAGTAAAAATATACTTAAAGTGCATACAAGTATTTTTCGATCTAAAATACCTGAGTAACATGTAGCGGAACCGTTTATTAAGAGCCCATTTTTTCTCAGTAAAAGAAATCCAAATGTTCTTGTTTTTGTTACGTGCGGACATGCTTTTTGAAAGTTGTCATAAGAAAAAAGTATTTCTTTTAATTTGATATGCCGGGTTCTTTTTCATTGAACGTATAAGATGGTTATTGTTGAAGTTGATTGATTGGTCAAGTTCTGAATTGTCCGGGTAACTTCTAATCAAGCTCGCAATTGTCTTGGTAACTTCCAAATCAATTTCTATCAGCACAGAGCTTCAAGATCTCGGGCTAGAGAACACTGGCTTGAAGTTTACAAACTTACATACTCCCGGCCGACACTTCAATTTCGTAACGAAGATTATTTCTTCCAACTAACCGAAAATTAAAACTCAAAGAATAGTGACTGACAGGACTCTTAATTATTATGTGTGCTGAATACCCCTCGGTCATCAGTCTTAGCTTTCAGAACTCTTCTGAAGTCTATACAATCCGGACAACCTGCGATTGGACTTCTTCATCCATGAATACTTCCTCATTGCTGCAAACATATTAACTCCGTCCATTTTATATACGACACCACTAGAAAGAACGAAATTGTCTCTAGTATCACTGGACGTGTTCCATTTATTCAATGAATTTAATTTGAGAAACTAGATACTCTGTCAATTTTGGTGGCAATGATAGAAGCAAATATTGTCTTGACAATGAAGAATCACTTGGTTGTTTTCAGCTTCTTTTTGTTGCTTACTCTGAGGTGCGAGGGCCCACAGCGAAGGAGATTATAAAAGTGGGAGTGATTCTTGATATGAAGTCTCCAGTTGGAAAAATTGCAGAGAGCTGTATTCACATGGCAATCTCCGATTTCTATGCTGCAAATCCTAATCATCGAACCGAGATAGCTCCTTCATGGAGAGATTCCAAAGCCGACGTCATTGCTGCTCTTTCAGCAGGTGGAGTAATCACTTTAGCACATTCTTTTTGAATAATTAATTCACCACACAATTGCCTATAGATTTATTACATACTATATATTAATATTATATACATTTTAAATAATATTATAATTAATAATTGGCAATATTAAAATTAGAATATTAAATTATTTGATTAACTTAATTTTTTTTAATTTCTCATTACAACGATGTCTTTCAGTTACATGATTTTTATACTCTACAGCTAAGTTTGATTTTATTTCTTTAGTATGGTTTATGTGGAGTTTCTTTTGAAGATATGAGAAATATTATTCCTCATTTGTACTAACATTAACCTTTTGAAAATTTTGTTTTTGTTTAAACTGAGCTTAAAATAAAGCTTATTTATGAGTGTATAAATTGTTAATTCCATTTGAATCAAATATATAGTATATAAATCATGTAAACCAATGATATAGTTAGAACCGATAACCAAACTGAAATGTTTGATTGAAAAACTTCATTATCATTAGCATCACTTCATCGAAAAAAAATTTTAATTTTAAAAGTTAATCTGAACCACATAATAATTGAATTGATATTAATAGAAAGTAAACAATAAAAAATTGTATTGTTTTGATCTTTGATTGTGGTAAATCTTGCATAGTTAGTTCATATAACTTATCACATATGATGCAAATGATTTTATAATAACAATATTTAAAATTGAGAAAATAATAAAATTGCAACCTATTATAAATGAATGCAATGAATGCATTAAAGTTGAGATGATTGTAAGTATAACATTGGCATAAATAAACACAACAATGTCCTTTATTAAGAATAAAGTATAATTATCTCTTTTTTTTTTTGATAAGTCATTTTATTTTTTCACACCGGATATTAAACTCACAATCTCTTAATATTGAAGTTGACTTCAATACCAATGTAATAAGTTAAAAGATCATTGGTTATGGTCATCTCAACTTTAATGTATTAACTATAAGAAATATATGTTTATGTACATATATCATATTGTTACTTAGCTATATTATCTATTGTACTCATATTTATAACAAAACAATCTTGTATTATATCGAGTGAACCGATCTAGAAAATTCATCTTTCATTCACCGTGATAGAATAAAAGAAGTTTTGACATGATGATTTGTTGCCTCAATAGTCATAAAGCTAATATTTGTTGCAAGCAATATATATCACACACTTTAACCTAATCTCTTCCTTAATCTCAAATATTGCAAGCCAACACTTTCCATCAACAGTCTACCTTTGCTCTTATCTTTGCTTAGGCTACTTTGTTGATGCAACCCTAAATTGCTAACTTTGGTGCCACTGCTCCTATTACTTCTAGATTTTAAATGCTTTACATATCCCTCCAAAACGTGGTGCCAACGATTAATAGATTAAGTTTACAAAATTATCAATGTGGTAATTCATATTTAAACTGTAATATCCCCCTTATTTTAGCCAGAATCTAGTAGTATTCCGATGTGATTTTGAGTTGGGATGTTGACCTTTGGGTTGAGGTTTGTGTTGCGTGTGTTGTGCATGTTGGAGGTCATATATGTGCTTAGTACAGGATACTGTGCACGTAGTAGAGGCCTGAACCTTGATCGTGAATGTGCGTTGAGTGCAAGGTACACAGGAGGGTACCTACGTGCACAGTAAGAAGTACTATGCACGTAGACGGGGATGAGTCGGCCGAGAGCCTAGCTTGGTCTATGTGCGTGGTATGGGTTGTTGTGCACGTTGTTCATCCTTTGGGTGTGACCCGTGAGCACACTGAGGCCTTTTACGCACACAGTAGGGGGTGGAACGCACATAGATAGTAGATCTGAATGAGAGGCTTCAGACCTGCCGTCTACGTACGTTGTGTGGGATACTAGCCACGTAGAGCACGATGCTACGTACACAGAACCCCTACTGTGCACGTAGATGTGTCTTTCTGGGCGATTGTGCGTGAAAAGGGACAGGTCAGTCCGTGAGTCTATAAATACCCCTACTCACCATTTCTTCGGTCACAACTTGTCTCAACCATCAGAGCACTTTCTCATCTACTTCTCTGTGATTTCCTTTGTTTCTTCTTGCTTCTACAACGAATCTAGAGGTAAGAATCTTCCTTTAATCTCTTCTTTTCTTGATTTGCGTTGGATTTTTGGCATTCTAGGGTTTCTACCAAAATTGGGTTTTGGTTAAGATCTTTCAATTTTTGATGGAATACGACTTAAAGAGAGTTAGATTATGGTTATTTGAGACCAGTAGCTTGAAGATCAAGCATCGGTTTTGTGGGATTTGGTGTTTGAACCAAATGGGTTTCTCTATAACTAGAGTTACGGGTTTTACTAAATTTCTTGTTAGATCTCGTATTGTTTCTGATGTATCTTGATAGATATGAGTTAGAACTTCACAGATTTGAGTTGGATTAAGAGATTTGACTAGTTATTCGACATGGGTCTTGAAAGTCTGAGATTCATAGTTAAGATCTAGAAGGGTTTTGACTTAGTTTGTGGATTTGGAGAACGAATCCATATTCAAGAGACTGATTTGAGTTAATGAGATATGCTTGGTTCCATTGGGGATCGAATGGAGCATGATCTTGGGTTGAAAGTGATGGATTCACCTTTGTTTGTTTAGACGACTTCGAGAGTTTGTATTTGCATTTCATATCATGCATTTGGGTATTTGCCACAGTACCACATTGTGATATATTGTGATGTGCTATGCGTACAGCTTCTTATCATTTCCAGTGAGAGCAACCACCGACGAATGGGACTTGACTGGTGCTTTAGCTTGGATTGTCAGGTGAGTGAGTAGCAGCTTCAGACACATTGGTTATGTCTCGAACTCTATTTACTTGTTTTTGATGTGTTGGATATATGTATCCGAAAATGACTAATCTAAAGGATTGGTTGAGATAAAAATGGTTATTTGTGAAATAATCGAATCTGGATTTGAAATGGTATATATGTATTATATA
>CAODLS010463939.1:0-11695 GCA_948243855.1 Flueggea neowawraea | reverse complement strand
AAAATAGGAATGTGATAAGTTGTCACTTGATGGATAATTTAAACAAAAATTACAGTGTAAAATTTTATACAAGGATAAAGATGAGGAGTGTTTCCAACATTCTCATTGCAACTTCTAAATTACAACTCTTAGTTTCAGTCTTTTGCTATGAAGAAAATATTAAAGCAAAATATGTACTAGTTATATTTGTAATAATAATATACCAACATATGTTAGACAAAAATAAAGTTAGAAAAAAAATAAACTCTCATGCTTGATTTGTTGACTAATCAATTATTTGTTGTAGTTGACTCTGTAATAAAATAATACATACATTAAAAATAAATCAGAAAATTACTTGAAACAATTATTAATATCAATAAATAATATAAAATATAATACCTAAAATCTCTAGGTCATCTTCTATATCATCAAAATAAGTTTATATAAATATAATACTTGAAACAATTGTTAATCGTATCATATCATGTATATAACTAACACGGTATTTTTGTAATCAATTTTTAATTTTTTTATATCAATACTATATGAATGAATTTTACACACAAAAATTTTTCTCAAAATATTTTAGTTATAATAAGTTATTTGAATATAAAACTATAATAATTTCTTAATAGTAGCATCTCCTTCTAACTATATCAAAAACTACAATATATAACAAAATACATTTATAGTCTCATTCTAATTACAAATCAATTAATTTAAATATAAAAATTCATTTACCTTCAAAAAACTCTCTCTCTCGCTCTCTCTCTCTTTACATATACATATATATAATACATATGTATACACATATATATAATACATATGTGTGTATATATATACATATATATATATATATATTATATATATGTAGCGGATATGCGTAACGGACACAGATACGAATATTATATAACGAGTACATGTACAATATTTTTATATTCATACCTTACTCATACCCGTACAATAAAATACAAATATTATCTTCATTGACTGAATACGAATAAAATTAATATCCATCGAATAAGATATAAATTATCATTTTTACTCTCAACAAAGGCACTTGTCGGATTTCAGATACCATACAATATTGTGTGCTTTGTGCTTTCCTAGGAACTGTTCACATCGCATCAACGGACAATCAGGGCACTATACAATATTATGGTTCGCAATGCGTTATTTTGAGCGAGAATGAGATTTTGACGCAAAAGTCCTTGCTAAATTTACAAAAAAGCAACAGGTTTAGCTAACAAAAGTCAATACTAAGCAAAGAACTCAACAATTTTTACGCCAAGCTTCCCACTACTACTGTGGAAAAACTAATCCCAAACATATGGAAATTAATTTCTCTAAAAATTCTTTCGAAAACTTTGATTTATTTTATGTATGATCACAAAAATTCGTGATTTTTTCCCACTAAACTCACAAAATCATAATTTTTGTTTTAGCGAAGCCAAAGTGGTCGATTTCTACTCAGAATTTTCATCGAGCTGGTTCTTAAAAAACCAAAAGTAGTCAATTTCTACCCAAAAATCCATCGACCGGATGCCTAAACAAACCAAATGGTACCGGTAGTGGAAAATTAGTAAGTTTGCCACATGGACATACCCACATGGCCAGTTTCGCAAAACATGTTTAAAATTGATGTGAGAGGGGAGCTATTAATTGGTTTCCGCAAATTTTGCAGGATTTTTATCATCCAACAATTTTTCCTTTTGCCACGACTCCTCGACCATTTCATGGATTTTTGATGTTCAACTACGTGTGGAGGAAACGAGAGGAAGTTGGCAGGAATGGATAGGTTCAACAGACACGTTGAACCTGACGAGGAGGCTCACATTAGGCATCCATAGTTAGGAATAGAGCCAAAATTCTGAGTAAAGAAGTACTGAATCTGTTTAGTTAGAACCCGCTTGTGCTTTAAGGGCTTTGTCTTTGTAGGTGATCCAATATCAAAATTCTAATATTTCACGTGCAATTCCTGAATCTATAACAATTATATTAGTGTCCATAAGTTCTATGCATATAACTATATTTGACCCAAGTCAACTAAGTTTTAAACTAAATTGCCTATATATATCTTTCCTCTGTACCAAATTATGCATTGAATTTGTGGACACATAACTAATTCTTTTCCTATACTTATATAATTCAGTTTGAATTCTGTATAATAAATGTTGTTCCTTTGTTTTTTTCTTTCTTACCATCTTATACAAATTCTGAACATATCTTAATTAATATCACCTCCACCTTATGGATGCAAATAAATGAAAACTTTTTTGCATTATATTTTCCACAGGTAATCGAATAATTTACCTCGCATAAAGCATAAAAGATATCAGCCACAAGAAGCACAATTATAAGCAAGAAACAAGATGGAAATTGACCTTAAGTTTGGTTTGTGAATCCATTTGTGGTAATTGAAATATCTCTAGAGGCAGGTCTTTCAACTCATCCAAGAAATATTCCTCCCAAAGGAGCAAACAATAAGATCCCTTCTCCATCCTTGCCTTCATGTCCTGTTCTTTCGAGATGATGTATGTATTGCTCCTGATCAGAAGGAATATCGACCTGATTATAATAAAATAAACACAATATGTCGGACAAAACAAATGAGAGACTATAACAAAAAAATAATAATAACAAATTTAAGTCCATCATAATCACTTCACCTAGCAATTCAACAATAAGTTCAAGAATTCATTCAACAATAAATTCAATAATCTCTCCAATCATAAATTTAAACAATAAATTCTACAATTCTTTCATAAATTCAACAATTCATTCAACCCTAAATCCCTCATTAAATCTAAAATTTGTCAAAAAAAAAAGGGAAATGGACTAGGAGGACGGCGCAACAGCGATGCGGCGTGGACAGAGTGAGAAGAGAAGTGTCTGACGGAGGATGGAGGCGTGGAGTGGAGAAGAGTGAGCAACATAGAGCACTGAGAGATGAGAGTTGAAAACCTAATGAAAGAGGAGAACTGAAGAAGAAAAATGTCGGACTACTTGGGAATTAAAGGGATGATCCCCTTTTTTTTTTAACCCAGGGCAAAATGACATCGTTTAGCCCTGAGATTTCAAAAAAAAAAAAAAAAAAAGAGGCAGAAAAATTGCCTCGTCTCCCTCTTTCATGAACCTAGCAGGTTCATAACTACCCAAGAACGGAGCCCGTCGGAGGCCTACTGTAACCTTCATGAAAAACATGGTTGGTCAAGTAATTAACAATATCAGTGTGTCACGGGTTTATGCATGGCCATGCTGATGTGCCCAACGCATAAAGATGTTCATCAGGAAACTTTGTAGAGATTTCTTTACTCGTCTCTGGAATGTTATGTAGCCTACTGAGATGATCATCAACTAGATTCTTGTCACCTTTCTTGTCTTTTACCTCAATGTCGAACTCTTGCAGCAATAAAACCCAACGGATGAGGCGTGGTTGGGCATCCTTTTTAGTCATCAGGTACTTTAAAGCTGCATGGTCAGAATAAAAATCACTTTAGTTCCAAGCAAATATGATCTAAATTTTTATAAAGCAAAAACTACTACAAGTAGTTCTTTTTTAGTAGTAGAATAATTTGCTTAAGAATTATCAAGTGTCTTTGAAGCATAATAAATGACATGAAGATCTCTGCCAGCTCTTTCTCCTAGTACTATGCCAACGGCATGATTACTGGCATCACACATTAACTCGAACGGCAAATCCCAGTTGGGAGCTTTTAGAATGGGTGCAGAAGTCAACTTTTCCTTGAGTATGTCGAATGCAATTTTGCATGAGTCATCAAACTCAAAGGGTGTGTCTTTTTACATCAAATTGCTCAAAGGCAGAGCAATTTTTGAGAAGTCCTTGATGAAGCACTTGTAAAATCCTGTATGGCCAAGAAAAGAACGAACTTCCAACATAGTTGCAGGATAAGGCGAAGATTTTATAACATCAATTTTAGCTTTATCGACCTCAATTCCCTTAGCCGAAACTACATGACCTGGAATGATGCCTTGACTAACCAGAAAATGACATTTTTGATAATTCAACACAAAGTTAGCCTCAATGCATATTTTAAGCACTTTCCCCAAATTTTCCAAACATGATGTAAAAGAATCACCATACACGGTAAAATTGTCCATAAAACTTCAATGATGTTTTGTACATAGTCAAAAAATATACTTACCATACATCTCTGGAACGTGGCAGGCACATTACAGAGACCGAATGGCATTCGTCGGAATGCAAATGTACCGAAAGGGCATTTAAATGTCATCTTCTCTTGATCTTCAGGAGCCACAAGAATCTAATGAAAACCTGAATAACCATCTAAACATCAATAGTGAGTTTTACCAGCCAAACGTTCAAGCATGTGATCAATAAAAGGAAGTGGGAAGTGATCTTTTTTAGTTACAACATTCAACTTCTTATAGTCTATGCAGACATGTCATCCATTTGGAACACGAGTGGCAACCAACTCACCTTGATCATTCGTAACAACAATGATACTAGTTTTCTTAGAAACTACTTGAGTTGGACTTACCCATTTACTGCCAGATATTGCATAGATCATACCTACATCTAGAAGCTTGAGAATCTCTTTATTCACAACCTCCGTCATTAACTGGTTCAGTCTGCACTAAGGTTGCCTACTGGGTTTACAATCATCCTCCAACAAGATTCAATGCATGCAGATGGATGGGCTCAACCCCTTTATGCATGCAATTGTCCATCTAATGGCTTCTTTATTGTCTCTTAGAACCCGAATCAACCTTTCTTCCTTAACCTGACTGAGATTGTTCGAATGATGACATGTAACATTTCTTTGTCTCCTAAAAAGGCGTATTTCAAGTGTTCAGGAAGTGGCTTCAGTTCTAACTCTGGTGGTTGCACAATAGAAGGAAGAAGTCTATTCTCTATCTCAGACAAATACAGAAATGCCACCTCTGTAGATACTAGTTTTAGACCATATAGATCTTGTACTGTGTTAACCAGAGCCGACGACATCACCCATGTTTTCTCCTTTTTAGCTAACATCTGTGGTGTAATGCTATTAGCCAATACAACCTGCAAAGAATCATCACCATAAAACTCCAAATATTTTTCAGTCAGCAGGTCAGAACAATCAACTGTAAGAATAGGAGAAAAATCACTGGGGTGGTTCATAGCATCATTAGTATTGAATTTGATCAATGCCCCATCAAACTCCATGGTTAGGGTCCTATCATGTACATCTATCTTCATTCTTGCATTTTTCAGAAAAGGTCTCCCTAACAGTATCAACCTTGAATTTGTTGTTTTATCATCCTCCATATCAAGTACATAAAAGTCTGCAGGAAAAACTAGATTGTTTACTTGCACCAAAACATCCTCTAAAACACCTTAAGGGAAAACACTAGAACGATCAGCCAATGTTAGTACACATTTTGCTTTAAAGGTCCAACATTCAATGTAGAATAAACAGATAAAGGCATTAGATTAATAGACGCACCTAAATCGGACATTGCTTGTTCAATTCCAACATTGCTTATCTTATAAGGGGTAGTGAACATACCTAGGTCTTTGTCCTTGATAGGCATTTTCTTTTGCAAGACTGCATAGACTGTCTCTCTCATGTGAACTCTTTTTTTGCCTTTGAGTCTGTTCATACCTGTGCACAACTCTTTCAGAAATTTACAATACCTAGGTACCTGTTTGATTGTTGTAAGCAGAGGTATGTTAATTTCTACTTTCTTCAATGGTTCCAACACCTCTTGATCATCCATAGCCCTATTTTTCTTCTGTAATCTATGTGGAAAATGCGGGCTTTCAGGATTGACAACCACTGATACCTCTTTTGAACTCTTCTGAGTCTCTGTTTTTGTTTCAGGCACCGTGGCATGACCACTCAAAGAGCGTGACTTTTTTTCAGTACTAAAAAGCTCTTTCCCACTTCGAAGAGCAATGTCACTTACATTCTACCTTGGATTGATATTAGATTGGGAAGACAATTTCCCTTTGGCTCTCAAGCTTGCTAATGGAGGTGGTTAACTTGCTAATTTGGTCTTTCAGCTCAAAAATGCTGGATTTTGTAGTTGACTGAAATTGTTGTCTAGAAACTGCCAATGATTTCACAATTTCCTCCAAGCTTTGCACTCTATCAGTCTTTGGAGCATTTTGGTATTGAGCATTCTGAGTGGTTGCATTTTGATTCCTTAGGGCCGAATTATTGAAGATATTCCCATTATTCCCATACCTCAGATTTGGATGATCCCTCCATCAAGGGTTGTACGCATTGGAATATGGATCATACTTCCTCCATGTATTCTGGGCATATCCCCCCAATGCATTAACTTCAGCAACATCATCTTCTTGCAAAGACATACATGCATCAGTTTGGTGTTCTTGCACACCACAAATCCCACATACTTGTGCCTTCAATCTCTAAGACATTTGCTCTTGCCAAAGTGCCAATTTATTCACCACTGTTATAGTTTGCTGCAACAAAGAAGTTGTATCATCATGCTTTGAATGAGAGGATCTAAGGCTTACCTTATTGGCACGCCTAGTGGTGGATTTGGTTCTAGACCCGAATTGCTGTGAATTTGTTGCCATGACAGAAATTAGCTCTCGAATCTCCCTAGTTGTCTTGCTAATGATCACCCCACCACTTGCTGCATCCAGCATCTTACGTTCCAATGGAAGGAGACCATCATAGAAATATTGATTCAAGAGCTAGTCTGAAACACCATGATGGGGACAGTTTGCAGAGAATCTCTTGAATCTCTCCCGGTATTCATATAGTGTTTCAATATCTGTCCATTTGATATTGTAAATCTCCCTTCACAAATTTGTAGCTCTGGAAGCAGGGAAAAACCTTTCAAGAAATAAGCGGACCATATTAGCTCATGTATCTATAGAAATTGATGGAAAATAGAACATCAAATCTTTAGCTCAGTCAGCTAATGGGAAAGAACTCCTTAAGGTGCTTATTTGGATCCCCATTTTCTACGCCATGGAATTGTGGTAGAATTGAAAGAACGGAAGAATAGAAACTGGATAAATACTTGAAATACTCTATAACAATTGAAAAAAAAAGTCCCACAACATTTATGGATTGAACTTTGAAATACCTTAACTAGATAGAGAGTTAGTTACACATGAAGAAACGAAGAACACCACAATATTTGAAAGAGAGAGTGGCGGCCTCCTCCATCTTGTGTGTCCAAAATCGAATAATGAGAGTCACAATCCAAATGTTGAGTGCAAAAACATTGGGAGAGAGAGATAAAATATCCTTAAGTCTCCTAATTATAAAAAACCTACTCTCTCCTAAAAAATAGCTAAAATAATAAAAATAAAACTAATTGTTTTTTTAACCCAATAACCCATGGAAATAATAGCCTTAAAAACATGTCCAAAATACGGCCCAATAGTGTGGTACATGGCCCAATGCTTCGCGGTCAAAACTGGTCAATACGGCTACTTCGGCATGGTCATGTAGAGAAGCAATTCTTGCCCGAAATGTGCAGAAACAGCTCCAAAACCCTCACATTCCACCAACATCCACCTAAAATATCATAGAAGTATAAAAACATAAAAATACATGAATAATAACAATTTACAATGCAAAACAATCCTAAAATACAATGCAAAGTATGCCTAAAATGGAACCTATCATGATCCTAGCACCATTAAACTCCATAAACAAAGTTCTTTCATGCACATCTATATTTGTTCTGGCTATTTTGAGGCAAGGTCTTCCTAAAAGCAATAATTTAGAATTGGGAGTAGCATCATCTTCTATATCTAGCACATAAAAATCTGCAGGAAAAACTAAATCGGTTACTTGAACCGAAACATCCTCAAGAACACGCTTAGGAAAAACACTAGAACGGTCAGCTAATGTTAGTATTGTTAGTTTTAATGCCATAGTCCAATCAATTTATATACATTGTCATTCGATTTATCATATAATAAAGAGACATTTCATTTCATATCTATGAAATATTAAATAATATGTTTTATGAAGATAAAACATCAATGAATAGTCTATTCTTCCTTATGTCATCAAGTTTCACTTGATAGTAAAACCTTAAGGTAAAAGCTATGATATTCTAAATGTCCCTAATCGATTGTTATCATGAAATGATAATGAACTAAAGTTAGTATATTGCTAAGTGGATAATCAAGTTTTACTAATTATATATATAGGATATCACTTAGAACATAGATACATATTGGGGAACATGTATTGGACTGGCTCGCTATGAAAGTACTTCATGGATTGATGTCACAAGTAGTTTTCATGCAATATTGATATTTGAGTCTTTTGACTAAAACTCACTATCGACTTCTGAGGAATCACATATTTTAATTTAGTCAAATGTTATCCGTAATAGGGTAATAATAAAGGCTATGATTTGATATGGCATGAGTCTTGTAGAGGAGTGATAGTGAGAGTGACGAATTTGTTCCTCTTATGAAGAGTGATATCTCTAGGCCGCTTGATGAGTAAGATTGATTGAATGTATGCGTACCTAAATGAATTGATAAATTATCAATGTCATTGTTATATCAATCTACTTGGGATGAAGAACACATTAAGCAATATAAGGTTGACATGTATCGATGCCTTATGCTTAATCAAGGTATATTGAGACAAAATGACTAAATATCAAACTGTGAAAGCTTAACTCAGATAACCGACTCCACTTGATATTGGGCGGCCATAATGTACTATTACATACCGCTTATGGACAATGAGCCGAAGTTTTGGGACAAGGGTTGTCGCCAATTTCGAGTGGTGCCTATTGGGCACTCTAAAACAAATTGAATTGGATTGCAAATATGCTCTCTCATAGGAATTGAATTATTAATATAATTAATTTGCTTGATTAATAATAATTCAGGGTTTATGATTTATTTCTTAAATATGATATAAGATACTATCCATTAATGTAATGAGCTTTAATATAAATTACTTCTTATTAAGTTAACCATGTTTTGGGCACATCATTATGTGTGACATAATTTTGGCCCATGTGTATTAATAAGAGAGTGATTTATCTAATGATAATGTATCATATAATTAAAAGCTCAATAACATTAATTAACCCATGAAAAATTCGGCACACACTAGTTTGACTAGGTCTTAGTTTGACTAAGTCTTATTAAGCTAGTTCATGTTATTTAGAACACCTAATTAAAGGAGTCTTTATACTTTAGGACAAGGAAAAGAAGTCCTAATAGAATACAGACTAGGGTTTTTATGAGCTTATAAATAGAAGCACACCCTTGTCATATTTTCTAAAGCTTGGCCGAATTTGTGAGTGTCACTACAGGAGAGAAAATTATTTTGTGAGACTAGAATAGAGATTCTAACTGCTAGTACACACCACCAATTCAAAAGGTTCGTTTGTGTGGATACCTTTAGACACGTTCGCGCAAAGGCAACGTAAGGAACAGAGATTTTGTTTTCAATACTAGAAGCAACATCAACAGTCCATTCAGTCGCACATTCGAGCATTGGTTTTAAGGTAAAACTCTAACCCTAATCGCGTAAGTTGATGTGCATGGATCCTTGGTGGAATTCTACGTTAATTTTTTTTCTTCTGTTATGCTATGCTATTATGAATGTCATAAAATTAGTTATGAATTCCAACAGGTATAACACCATTTTGTTTTAAAGGACCAGCATTTAATGTGTAATAAACAGATAAAGGCATCAGATTAATAGAAACACCTAAATCATACATAGTCTTTTCAATTCCAACATTACCAATCTTATAGGGTATAGTAAACATACTTAGTGTTGAATCAGTTTTTGATTAACATGTAAACTCCTGAATTTTGATGATTTAACAAAACGGTTGAAATAGTTAAGCTATGCACGTTCTATAACCTTCTAAGTACGTTAAAGGTTGATCTAAGTAGGTTAAACCAAGACCTATCCACATTGATTTAAGATAGAGGCATTTTGAGATTTCAAGAATGGATGCTATGCACGTAGAAGCATATACAAGTCACATAGAAAATGTGACGTGCACGCAGAAGGCTGTCCAATGTGCGTAGACGCGATGAATCAGAAAAACAGAATGGCCCAGTATTTTTCTATGTGCATTGAATGAAAATCTATGTGCATTGAATGAAAATCTATGCACGTAGTAAAGAGAAGACATCTACTGGTTTGAAGACTACTTGGTATTACGCATGCTGCATACGGGTCTATACACGTAGACGATACCATAAGGCAAAATTAGATGAACTCATGAGACAAGCCTTGTCAAGCTCTACATCAGTCATGTGCGCATAGAAGAGTAAAAAAAAAAACATCTTTGAGGGACTATTCTACGTGCACAAAAGCAACTTCTATGCACATAGAAGAGGATGACAACTGCCCGAAGAATACAGCCAAAAATCTATTACCGTATGTCAGAATTTAAACGAAAATATTTTCTTACGCTGATTCAGAGGATGTCAAGAGAGCATAGTGACCTGCGCACACATCAGACATGGCTGAGGTCTATTACCTGACAAAATCAAAATGCTCCTCAATATTTGAAATTTGATTACTCTCTGACAGTCACGTGATCAACCAAAGGAATATTTTTTTCAGACATGAAAACAAACGCAGAAGCCCAGAGCAACACACATAGAACTAATGCTCAACGCACATAGATGAAGGTCTATGCATGTTGTTATTTGTCAATAACAAGCAGTGGTCAACATACTATATCCAATGCACATAGAAGGAAGAACGCTGCACATAGAACTCTGATGAAATCATGAACTACGTGTTAGTGTAAGCCCTAGCCGCAAATACATTGTATCCAGATTATATTTTATATATAAATATTATGAGGCATTGTTTTATCTCATTATTATTCCTGTGCATGTTTAATTTGATAAAACATCTATGAATAATGATTCTGCTTAAATTATCAAATATGTGATTTGGATAGTAAAACCTTGAAGCATAAAAGAATACTATTCTAAATGCCCCTAGTCGATTATTGTCATGGGAGTGACAATAAACCAATACTAGTATGTACTCTGTGATATGATCATGTTTTACTGGTCATAGGATATGAGATATGAATCAGAGAACATAAGAACATGTTAGAGAACAGTGTTTTGGATCGATCCGCTTATGAGAATACTACATGGTTGAAAGGTCATAGTATTTCTCATACAATGCTTATACTAGAATCCCTCGACCTGAAATCACTATGGACTTGGGTGATTTCTCATATACTTTGGCATACGCCTAACCTTATTTGTAATGAGTAACAAGTATGGGTATGCCATGATTCATGCTAAGGAACATGAATGAAGTGAAGGGATTGCCACTCTCGAAAAGAGAGAAGATATCACCGACCACTTGATTAGTGAAACTGAGTAATGTGTGGCCACACCCAAACAAAGGCATAAGTGTTATCATTTGTTTGACTTAGTCAGTATCACTTATAGATCAAAAAAATGTTTTAGCATAAATAAGGGTGACCCATTCTATGCCTTATGCTAATTCTGATATCGAGAGGCAAATGGTTGTATAAGGTTGTAATTAGGTTATACTAATTCGTAATTGACATTCATTTTAATTTGGGTAATTATAATGTCTTGCTAGAGACCAATTATGATTTATGAGTTTTAAATTAATTTAAGGCTCATTGCCAATATTGAATGGACCTACAAGACAAATAAGTGCTCTCCAACTTCTTCCACAAAACTTTAGGAGATGTCTCCTTCAGC
>CAODLS010463806.1:0-15230 GCA_948243855.1 Flueggea neowawraea | reverse complement strand
TAATCAGAACCACTATTCACTGATAATTCATCCAATTAAATATGCACAGAAATAAGAAACAGGATGAAAAATGCCTCATACTATATATATCAAATATAAAGGGGTAAACAATGTGCTTGGGGCTAGGGCTTACACTAACAGGTTCACCCTTCTCGGTGGCAAGAGCATCATGATCCTTATTTGATTTCTTTTTAGCTGGCTTCTTCATTCTGAGAACTGCAGACGGAGTAGAGACGAAGATTTGGGTTTTAGACGGAGAGCTTAGTTAGGATTTGAAGATGAGAAAGTTGAGGAAAATTAAGATTGGAAGTGAGCTGAAGTGAGATAAACTCTAGAGAGACGTATTTGTCTTTATCGGGTGATGAAATTTCAGCAGGGTAAGTGATTTTAATGAAATGAAAATTTAGGCGGGATATTTAGGTTTTGATCTTGGCAGACATCTACATGCGTAGTTTGTTAATAACGCACACTAATGTTAGTCGGTAAAGACTTACACGCGTTAGTAATCATCTACACGTGTTGACGGGAGATGGTGTTTGAAAAATAAAATAGACCGAAGATATGTAGGGTATCTCTACGTCCGTTGCAAACACATCAGAGTGCTCAGATGCCAACTTCTTTCATTAGCTCACGTTGATAACAAATAGCATGCCTTAATGCCAACAATCATTTTCTATTAGCGTGCCTTATTCCCTTTTAAGGCCAAGGATGACACTTAAATAATGCACGCTAAAGATCCATCAACACAGTTTAATCATCATCCCTGAAACATAAATTTTCCAGTAGAACGCTAACACTCATTATTGCTTATCAACATGACTTGCAATGTTTGCAATGTTGAAACGTGGGTGTTGCCTTGCAATATGACTTTAGATCTGGTGCACATTCCGTCAATACTTAAACCAGAATTAAATGCATCAACAATAACATGCGTTGCAGATCCATTAAAGCACCTTATGCCTATGTACCATATGACCAACTCATTTTCCATCTGATTTCTTGACTTCAGTTTATGTAGATCACTTTAATATAATTAGGAATTTATGATTGTGAACATACATCATAAACAACAAACAATTAAGCAGAAAATAATTCAAATTACACATACAAATGGATATGTAAAAAAGAATGCATCTTTAAGAAAACAAATTTTTGAAAGATAAAGGCTCCTCCTATGAAAAACACAAAATCAATGTATGCAATCAACTCATATATGCAAAGACACAATAATCAACATATTAAAAACAAAATGCATATAAATGAAGAAAATAAAGAAATGAGTTTGAGATCAAGGAAAGGATACCACTTTTTCAATTCTTTCTTTGGCTTTGATTGCAGTCAAGCATACTCCTCCAATTTCATAATCACTATTGGAGCTTGAATCATCATCAAGGAATCTTCTTTTCCTCTTTTTGCTATGTTTCTTCAAATATGGGCAATCCGGTCTAGCATGACCTGATTCATTACATTCATAGCAAATTAGTTTTCTCTTCTTCTTGTTTGCCTCCTTTGTACCTCTTTCTTTGTAAAGGAATTTGCAGAATCTGTCCGTGAGATACTCCACATCATCAAGAATTTTTTTTTATCTCCTTCATCTTCACTTGAGCTTTCATGGTACTTTTAAGCTTTTAGAGCAATACCCAAATCTTTCTTCTTCTTCTTGCCTTCTCTTTTATCATATTCTTTCATACTCATTTCATGAGTAAGTAAAGAGCCAATTAATTCCTTCAAAGGCAAGGAATTTAGATATTTGGCTTCTAAAATTGCATCTTTCTTAGAAGCCCACGTTTTTTTTTTGCAAAGTTCTTAGGATTTTTCTCACAATATCAGAATTTGTGTATGATTTTTCAAGAGCATTAAGACCATTGAGGATGTCATTAAATCGATCAAACATTTCTTGAATGGATTCACCTTCCTCATTTTGAACAGCTCATACTTGTGTACAAGAGGAGAAACCTTTTTTTCTTTTACTTGGCTTGTTCCTTCATAACCAACCTCCAAAGTTTTCAAATCTCTTAAGCATTTGCACATTGTTCAACCTTGTTGAACTGAGATTTGCTCAAGGAATAGTATAAAATGTGCATAGTTTTGTGGTTGTAAAAAACAAGCCTTTTATAGTTATCATTCCACTCTTCTTTTGGTTTCTTGACATTTCTTCCATCTACAAGCTTTGTAGGCACAAATGGACCTTCCTTAATAACATCATATACCTCCACACTTTCTGATTGTAGGAATACTTTCATTCTTATTTTCCAATAGATGTAAATGTTGCCATCAAAGAAAGGAGCACTATTAATAGCTAAACCTTCATATCTTGCAATGTCATGAATGGATGCCATTTTGAGATCTTTGACTCTTTGGATGTTAAGCCAAAAATAAATATATCAAGAGCACAAGCTCTGATACCAATTACAAATCCCAGTAGGAATAGTAAAATGACAATCCAAGAGGGGGTGAATTGAATTTTAAGCAAGTTAGAAACTTTGTCAAAAATCTTTTGCAAACTAAAACCAATAACAAAGTCTTTCTTTCAAACTAAATTCAAAATGTAAATGCGGAAGCTCTAAAGATCCAATCCACACTCAACAATAATGTAAATCAAATGCAAATGCAAGGCAAAGTAAAGAGAGTAAGGAGAGAGAAATCAAAGCCCAATATTTATAGTGGTTCGATCCTGTTGACCTACGTTCCTTGAGATACCATCAAGAATTTCAATCCACTATCAACCTCACTTGCGGGTGGAGGCAAAAACCGTTATATCTTGTTTTGTGGGCTCAACAACAAAACCTTTATACATTGTTTTTGTGGGCTCAACTAGCAAACCTGACCACTTGTTTTTGCGGGATCAACAAGCCAAACCGAAATCTAGTTTTCTAAGGCTCACTAGCAACCACTCTTGTTTTCTAAGGCTTAACAAGGAAACCTTTCTACTCCAAGCAAACAACCTTACTTGTTACAAATTTAACACAAGTGTATAACATATTAACGCTCGCTCAAACCCAACAGTAAGATAGCAAGTAAATAGATCAAATGGGTTAGAAAGGTAGAAGTGAGAGATAAATTGAATAGCAAGTCTTAGCAAAGGTATCTCTTGTATCTTCCAACACATTCCTTCTGGTCTGGGATGTCTATTTATAGCTACTTGAAGGAATATAGTCGTTGGAGACTCAAGGTAGCTGTGAGAAAATGAAACATTTTGTTTTAAATGATGTCACCTTGTACAAAATGCGTTGTATCTCCCTCTACGTGTGTTGTACTTTGCTCCATTGAGTTCTGTGTGACTTGATAGCAATTCAACGCACCTTACAAGAACTCCAATAGTCACGGCCTTAAATGGATTGCCATCAATGTGCGTTGAACCTCTTTCAACGTGCGTTGATCATACATTAACGTGACTTATGGCTTGTTCAACATGAATTGAGATTTATTTCAGAGTATGCACATGTCCCCCAGTGAATCTCCAACGTGCGTAGCACCCCATGCAATGTGCGTTAACGACTCATCTCAAGATTGCACCTTTAATCCACGTCAACGTGTCAGAGAATATTCAAATTCAAATCCCGAGTAGCGTCTTGGCTTTGTCCTCATTTGAACTCCGAAAACGTGCGTTGCATCTTGTGTAACGTGCGTTAAGCATTTATCAAAGATTGCACCTTTTGTTCTATAATACGCCTTGTATTATTCAGCAAGCATATAACGTGCATTGTATATGCTTTAACGTACGCTTCGTACTCATCAACTTTATTGCAGCTTTGATCAAACTGAAGTATAATCCTGACAACACGCCTTAGTAATCATTAGCGCGCTTTAATGATTTCTCATAAATCATGTAAGAGCAAGTCCGCACGTTCTTTTTTCATCAGCGTCTCTAACAAACAATAAAATAACTTCCAGTGGTGCAGCGACATCATCAGCCCACGCTCTTTACTCAATATGTGCGTTGATGCCATTTTGGATTTGAACCAGTGTACGCTAAAGTGGTATCAACGTGCTTTGGAGTTGATCAACATTTCTTGCTTAATCTCTGAAGTCTTATCAATGCGTGTTAGGGTGCATTAACGTGTTTTGCTTAACTTTTCAGTTGTTTTGAAAATCATCAAAACTTCGGCGGATTTTTCATATTCTTCATAACATGACTCAACAGGGTCGAAAGCAATAGGTTTTCATATGAAGTAGATTTTCGATGACTTCAAGGGTCAACATCTGCATTTTCATATCACGCATTTGGTATTGCCACAATACTACATTTTGATATATGTTTTATCTGTAATATTTTTAGCTTCTTGTTCCTTCCAGCACGAGCAGCCACCTAGTGGGGCATGACTGGAGTGTTAGCTTTGGACACCAGGTGAATGAAATGACAGTTTCAGACACATAGACCGTGTCTTTAAATTTGTATAGTTTTTGCTGTGTCGAGATACGACCTTTAATATGACTAATAATTATTTGGTAAATTAATAATTAGACTTATATGATTATTAATAACCAACCTTCTATTCTGATATATAATATATAATGATATATATAATCTTCTGTAAATATTGGTAACCTGATCTGCATGATTGTCTGTTAATATTATTTGTATATAATACTCTGAAATGGGACACTAGCTACGGGATACGTAGTCTTTGGTATACCAGTGCTCTGACAAGGCCCTAGTTATTATGGTAAAGGGGTGACCGTGTATCCGACCAGATACATGCTCTATTATGTCTAGTGGTAGAGTAAAACATTATCATCCCTCAGAGTACATACTAGTCTTGCTTCATTATCATTCCCATGATAATGAAAGACCATGGACTATTTAGAATAGTATTCATTTACCTTAAGGTTTTACTATCAAGTTATACACTTGATGACATAAGGCAAAATCAACTATTCATGAATAATTTTATCAAGTTGTAGCATTATATATATAATACATCAAAATGAAATGTCTCGTATATTAAATAACAATATAAATGACAATGTTCATGTGATTGAGCTAGGGCATATCACTAACAACCTTAGAGTGTCTAAAGTGACATGTTCTCACCTTTTTTCGTAGAATAATAAGAAATAGTGTTGCAACAAAAAATAAGAATTCATATTCTTAGTGAATAGATTCCTTGACTGGGATAAAACAAATATTGTTTTCACTTTTTTGATGAGATTTGAGGACTATACTCTTCAGAATCGCTCCATTTGAGTGGGAGAATTCTAGAGGAAGATGAGAAAAGATGATGAGGAAGAAGGTTTTGGCCATTTTGTCCAAGATTACTAAATGTGAAGATCACTTACATACTTGGTTCATACTCATCTAACTCATCTACCTCATGCTAGTGTAAATGTTCATGGTTAGGACTTAAGTGGATTCCTAATTCTTATGAGAATATGAAACTTAATTCCAGTGAGAGTTCTTGACTCGAGTGGCAGTTTGGAACTTATTCCCAGTGGGAGCATCTCGAATATAGTTATGAACGTCTGTGTGACATGTTTTTTCAAGTTTTGGAAATGTGTAGTCCTCCTAAATGGGATAAAGTCTTACGGCAACATTTTTTTTAATGAATGAATTGACCATTACCCTTTTAACAATCCCACAAGTTGAGAATGAACTGTAAAAGGTTCTTTCATCCCAACAAAACACATGATATATTAAAGCAATTGTAATATAAATGGTATTTGTATGATTTAATCAAAGTTGAGTATTCATCGATCTACCCAAAAGCTAAAGGCCTATTGGGAATGTGTGGATACAATATCAAGCAAAAATGTTCAGTAAGAGTATCGATAGTCGTGAATGAATTTGTATAACAAAATAAGATTGATCTTGAGTAGACTTTCTCATCTTGTTATGCGATTTGCCTCCATTTGATAGACTATAGCAATGAGAGTTAGTTTAGACCTCAAGACGTTTTTTCTTAATAAAGAAATTGTGGATACACTTATATGGTTCAACCTATAAGTTTCATCGTGCAAGGCAACAAACATAAAGTTATTTGGCCTTAGTAAGTCTTCAAGGAGTAGGTATATTCAAATTCATTATGATAATACCAAATACTTTATAGGTGAAGTTTTTTCATTATAACCTCGTATGTAAGCAACACAGTTGTAGTTAGAAACAATCTAGCATAAATGAATGACATCAAAGATTGGTTGTGATCCAATTTTGAGATAATGTATATGGGTTGTCCTTAGAAACAAGATTTTGAGGATATGTAAGCTATAAGCACATGTGTTCATAAGTAATATGCAAAAGGGAAAATGTTTAAGGAACATTCCCCATATGAATTGTTAATCCAAAGAACATCTTGTTGTGTATAAGGGTATGACTTGTTGTAAAAGTGTGTGACTTGTTCTGTAGAAGACTTAAGTTTTACTAAGCTATATAGTTAGCCAGTAGATGACGATTAAACCCAAGAGAACAGTGTTGAGAAATGCATTGTAGTTTGTGTATTATGTTGTTGAAGAAAGGATCTACGATTAAATAGACACATAGTAACTAATTGGCCATGTGATGTAACATCTCACATGTTCCACTTGCATTTTAATCGGGTTTTGGTCTTTCATTCGATGTTGATTAATTGTTCGAATCCTTAGATTCATGTTTTGGATGATGAATGATGATTGTTTTGATTGATTTAAGGTTCTTTGATGATGCATTGTGTTGTACGATCGAGCGAGGTGTTTTCGAACGCAAAACGTCGCATTTTATGACTATACGGCCTAAGACACGAACATGTGATCCGTCTGTGTCTTGATTTATGCAAAATCATGTCTTGCCTGTGGAAATTACATTGACAATTTTTCGTGTTTGTGTCATGGAGATGCAGCCCTTGTCTTGTAAATGATGATCGTGTCTTGCTAGATCGGTCCTCTTTCCCCAAAGCAATGGTCTATATATACCCGTTCACCACCAAGAATTCAGCCATTCCACAACATTTTCACCCATATTCAACCCTAGAATGCCTCCACACCACTTGTTTACATTCCAAACCATTTTCTTGAAGATTTAAGGTAAGAATCCATTCGTTTTTGCATTTTCTTGTTACTTTTCATTGAAAATCATTTGGGGTGTTGTTTGAATGTTGTATTTGATTATGTTTTGTTGGAGATTCTGTTTTGGATGAATTTTTAGGTGAATTTGTGTTTGTTCTTGATGATTAATGATGCAGTGATGTTGTTTTAATATGGGTTTGGATTGGCTGTGCTTATATGTAATGTTTTGTGTTAGGCTATGTTGGAGTCCAAATTTTTGAAGGAACCAATTGTGGAATTGATGATGAATTTAGTGTTAGATTTTGATGGGTTATGTTGTATTTAGTGTAAGAATGGATGGGCTTATGTTGGAAGAAGGAGAATTGATGATGTTGTTTATTTAGGGTTAGAGTTTGGTGTAGGTAAGTTGTGTGTTGTGATGATTTTGAATTCATTTGTTCAAATGGATTGTAGATTCATGTTTGCGAGGATGATTATAGTCAATGTAGGTGCTTCAGATCAGATTTTTATCAGTTGAATCGAGAGTATGCGTGATTTTGAGCAATTTTCTATTGTAAGGACTAGTTTTGATATTTTGCATGTTTAGGGGCTGTTTTGTGAATTTTAAATAGTTTAAGGACTAATTGGTAATTTTGGAACACTTTGAGGACTAATCTATAATTTTTTGAGGACTAGGGACTAAAGTGTAATTTGGAGAAAATATAGGGATGAAATGGTAATTTTACATGGAGGTTCGATTTTCGGGAGGAGTGTTAAATATTCATCCGCAATAAGTTTTTTAGTGTCTGTTTGGGTTAGGCCATGCATTGCATTTGCATTCCGACATTTTCAAGATTGTCACAGTTACTGCATCTGACCCCTCTTTTGTAATAAATTATGTTTCAGCTTAGTTTGATATTCGAGGTTACCAGCCATACACCAATGATCAGTAATTGGATTATTAGCTCGGTGTCCAGGTGAGTGCGATGACAACTCTAGACACATAGTGTAATACCCCAGTCGGATTCCGGTAAGGCTTCCTATAGTCTTCCGTTTGGTTCTGTTTCGATCTTGATCGATGCGAGTGTTGAGTTGAGGATTTATGTTTATGAGAGGTGTTACTCGAGTAAGCATTCGTGCGTCACTCGATTAAGCTGAGGTGTGGATTACTCGAGTAAGCATGTGTGTTACTCGAGTAAGCCGTGTTTTCGGATGAACACGAAGAACACCTGGGAAAAGTGTTACTCGAGTAACATGAAATGTTACTCGAGTAAGAAGGGTGTCACTCGAGTGATGCAGGCTGGTTACTCGAGTGAAGGCACTATTTTGGGTAGGGTCTATAAATACCCCTACCCGACTCTCTCACTTCTCTCACTTCATTGCAGTCACTCTTCCACTCAAATTGGTGCAAAACGCGTCCTCATTGCTTCCTGTTGTTCCCATTTCATTCCTAGAGGTAAAATTACGTATCTAATCTCTTTATTTCATCCATTTCATGTTTAAATATTCGGATTCATGCTTTAGGCCGAGTTTGCAGTTGGATTTGCATTTTTGGGATGATTCTGAGTTAATGGATACTTAGGGTTGTTAGCTTTGAGTTGTTTGAGATTATGGGAACATGATTCAAGCTTTGAATCATCTTATTTGATGAGTCGTTGGTTGAGTTAGGGTTAGCTTCGTTTTTGGTCTATTTAGGGTGATTCCGAGTTATTTTGGTGAGTTTGACCCTAGATTCATGTTCAGGTCTTTATTTATAGTCAATGTGGGTGTTTGGTATTATTTTGTTCGGTTAAATCTTGTTGCATGATTTCTAGGTTTGTCTGGGTTGTGCATTACTCGAGTAAGAGCTTGGCTTACTCGAGTAATTTGTGCTTTGTCCTACTCGAGTGACCAATCTGGATTACTTGAGTGAGAGGTGATCTTTCTTACTCGAATGATTATGTATGGCTTACTCGAGTAAGATGAGGGGTATGTTACTTGAGTAAGATGGGGTCCTTTGGAACTTGTTTTGTAGTTTTACATTTTTTTTTTATTTCTGAGAGTTTGGGGACTCTTTTGGGGACTCTGACTACTTGAAAAAGTTAGTTAGCTATCTTAGTATATTCGGAGGACTATTTTGTAATTTGTCAAGTTCCGGGGACTATAATGTAATTTTGCACTGGCCGAGGACCAAACTGTAATTTTACATAGGTTCTGTATTTTGGATCCAGAGTGATAGGTTATCATTCGATATGGATTATTTTGGGTCTTTGGAGAGTCCACATCTGCATTTGCACATCATGCATCAGGTATTGCCACAGTACCACATTTGAATTTGCTTCTGATATATCTATCGATATACGTTTGCTTTGTTCAGCTTCCTGTTTGTGCCCAAGAGACCAGCCACGGCTAGTGGGGCTTGACGGGTGTTTGCACTTGGACTTCCAGGTGACTGAATAGCAGCTTCAGACACATAGTCTGTATCTTGAACTGTATATGTTTTCTATTGTGTATAACACATATTTTGGAATATGAACCAATCTAAGGATTGACTAATGATAAACTGATTATGTGTATTAATCAGAACTTTGCTTTGAAATTGATATATATGTACTATATATCTCTCATCTAATTTTGATTCTTCTACGCATACTATGTTTTGATGCTATATATTAGTATGCTTTTGTTTTATGATATGTGACACCTACTGTTACATGGTAAAACGTGACCTTTACTATACCAATGCTTTGTTAAAACCCAGCTATCAGGGTTGCTGATAGACACGTGTTCTGATCCGGCACATGATTTGATATGGATTGTGGCGGAGTCCACACACTATGTTTTTAGTGCCACATGCATGCCTTCTGCTTTGGTCCCATATAATTGTATATGTATTTTTACTTTGAAAGAGAAAATCGTTTTACACGCCTCTGAATTTATGATTGCTTTGTATGTGAAACCTTTTGCGAAAGGATTTTTTTTCTGAAAAGCTATTACATATGTATAGTGTGTATATATATGTATGTTAAACTATATCTACATGTGTAGTATGTTAAATTATATCTGTGTGTGTAGTTTTAAATTGTTTTCAAAATAGTTTTTGTGAGACACGTATGAGGCGATCTAGAGTGTTATTCCTCACTGGGTCTTGACCCCCTTTGTTTCTCTGTTTACGTGACTCCTATCGAGAAGGTTCATAGATTTTTTTGGCTTCGACAACTGTCAGCATCCAGACTCCAGTTAGGTATCTTTTGGTTGGTGATGCTTTTTTGTCCGGCTAGTCTTTGTTTTTTAGAGCTCCATATCGGGATATAGTTGGTTTACCGGGTTGCCACTTTGGCTTTTGTTTTATGACTTCCGCTGTCTTCCGCATTATTACTTTTGAAAATATATATATATATATATATATATATTTGATTCATTATCTTTTCAATTATTAAATATTTTATCAAATGTTTTATAATCTGAATAGTTTGGGTAATATGTTTTGATCTCTGAGGCTTGTGTGAGATGAATTGGGCTCCCACAAACGGTTCACATCTTACACCGGTCATGGGCTCGCAATGCCTCGTGACACATAGGTTATGTCTTCCAAATTATATGTTTTTGATGTGATCCGACCTTGCATGTAAACTAGACTAATTAAGGATTGAACATTCCTAAAATTTTGTTATGTGTGATAAGGGAATAAATAATCTGTATAAGTTAAGTAAAATTAATATCAGTATAATTTTAGTATTAGTATAATAACAATATCAGTATATGTATCAGTATCAATATAATTTATTTATTTGAATGCTTGTCTGCTTAATAAGTTACCATTATATATATATATATATAAAATTCTGTTGACTCGGGACACCGTTGCTACATGGGTAATTGTAGTCTTTGGTATACCAATGCAAAGGCCTAGTTACCAAGGTAGGTGGTAACCTGTGTGCCTAGCTAACACATGTGGTCAGTATATGGTGACGTAGTCCCCATTATATCATCAGTTTCAGACATTAACAGATCAGATCAATTTTCTTGTGTCTATTAGTCAGTTAGGCTATATATGTATACATATAAAGATTCATATGACTGCATGTTGTTTACTGAGGATGCAAACGATTTCAAAATGAATTTCAAAAGCTATTATCATGTACTTAGCATGTATACATATGCATATGAGTATAACTGCATGTGGTATTTTTGAAATATTTTCTAAAACAGTTTATACGATGTCACGACCCATTGCGAGCCCGTGACTGGCGTACGAGGTGAACCGTCTGTGGGAGCCTGGTCCATCTTGCACAAGCCTCAAAGATCATAACATATTACCCAAACAATTCAGATTATAAAACATTTGTTAAAACATTTAATAATTGAAAACATAATAAAACAAATATATATAATAAATATATATCAAAAGTTACAAGTGCGGAAAACTGCGGAACATATATCAAAAGTCAAAGTGGCAACCCGGTAACCCAACTACATCTCGATGCGGAGCTCTACAAAATAGAAAGACGAGCCCGAACAAAAGGCCATCACTAACCAAAAGATGCCTCACTGGAGTCTGGATGCTGATAGTTGCTCAAGCCAAAATCTGTGAACATGCTCAATAGGAATCACGTAAACACAGAAACAAAGGGAGTCAGGACCCAGTGAGGAATAACATTCCAGATCGCTTCATACGTGCCTCACAAAGTTTGTTTTTGAAAACTGTTCAAAACTACACATGCAGATATAGTTTAACATACATATACACACTATACATATGTAATAGCTTTTTAGAAAATCCTTTCGCAAAAGGGGTTCACATACAAAGCAATCATAAACAAGAACATGTTTCACACCGATTTGAGTGAGAGAGTGACGGAGATGAAGTGAGAGAAATGAAAGAGTCAGGTGGGGAATTTATAAACCCCTGCCCAAAACAATGTCCTCACTCGAGTAACACTTTTCTCAGGTGTTCTTCGTGTTCATCCAAAGACACGGCTTACTCGAGTAACACACAAGTCTTACTCAAGTAATCCACACCTTACCTTACTCGAGTAATGCAAGAATGCTTACTCGAGTAACCTCTCACAAACATAAATCTTCAACTCAACACTCGTATCGATCAAGATTGAAACGGAACTAAACGGAAGACTACAAAGAGTCTTACCAGAATTCGACTAGGGTATTACATACTTCCCCTCTCAAAAGAAATTCGTCCTCAAATTTCAAAACAAATTAAAGCTGAGATGAACCATGATCTCCAGAACAAAATTCAAAAACCCAGATAACAACCGCAACATGTAGATGGTGTGTAACCAATACACTGCCAACGCAAAGACATGCAAACACAATGCAAAAATGTAAAGACAGAGATTAATCAAACAAACCTATGGGTCAACAGAGTCAAACAAATGCGGATATTTATGCCTCATATCATCCTCGGCCTCCCAAGTGGCCTCCTCAACTGAATGATGCAGCCAAATCACTTTCACAGAAGTAATCTCCTTGTTCCGGAGTCTCTTTACCTGACGGTCAACGATCCTCATCTGAACCTCATCATATGACAAATCTAATCTGAGCTCAACTGACTGTGGATCCAAAACATGCGACAGATCAGAGATATACTTCCTTAGAATCGAAATATGGAATACTGGATTAACTGAAGAAAATTGAGGCGGTAAAGCTAACTCATAAGCCATGGCTCCAACTCGGCCGATAATCTCAAATGGACCAATGTATCTCGAGCTCAACTTGCCCTTCTTCCCAAATCTCATAACAACTTTCATAGTTGATACCCTTCAGGAATACCTGGTCTCCAACCTTAAACTCCACATGTTTACACTTTGGGTCAACGTAACTTTTTGACGATTGTGAACAGTCTGAATCCGCTGCTGAATCAGTTTGAGTTTCTCAGTAGTCTCCAAAATAAGATCTGGCCTCAAGGGCTCTCTCTGCGGGATCGGCCCAACATAATGGAGATCTACACTTTCTACCGTACACTGCCTTGTAAGACGCCATCTCAATGCTCGAATGGTACGAATTATTATACGCAAACTCTACCAATGGCAAATGGGAATCTCAACTCCCAATAAAATCTACTGCACATGCTATCAACATATCCTCAATAGTCTAAATTATGTGCTCGGACTGACCATCAGTCTGCGGATGAAAAGATGTGTTGAAATCCAATTGAGTTCCCAACTCTTCCTGCAGTTTATGCCAAAACTGCGATGTAAACTGAGGACCTCTGTCGGACACTATGGAAACAAGCATACCATGAAGACATACGATCCTCTCAATATACAATCTTGCCAATCGTGTTGCTCCATATGTCGTCTTGACAGGCAGAAAATGAGCTAACTTGGTCAATCGATCCACGATAACCCAAATAGAATCATATCCAGACGATGTCCTCGGTAATCCAACTACAAAGTCCATCGTGATATGATCCCACTTCCACTCCGAAAAAGGTAACTGCTGCATCAAACCATAAGGACACTAATGCCAAACTTAACCTGTTGACAGGACAAACATCGACTAACAAATTCAGCTATATCCTTCTTCATCCTTGGCCATCAATAGGATTCACGAAGATTCCAATACATTTTAATGTATCCTAGGTGAACCGAATAAATAGAACTATGACCATATGTCATAATCTCCTCAAGCAAACCACCAAAAGATGGTACGCATAATCTCAACCCAAACCAAAGAACTCTTGAATCATCAATGTTGAAACCTAGCCCTAAAATGCCTTAACCTTTTCAATCAAACCCTGAATCTCAGTATCCTCCTTCTGAGCTTCACGGATCCTATCTAACAAAATAGGTCTCGCCTCAACGTGACCCAACAATGATCTAGAATCATCGAACTAAAATGCAACTCCATCCCTCATCAAGCTATGCCACTCTAACACTGATGGTCGCCTCTTGACTGCAATGTGAGCCAAACTTCCCATCGACTTTCTACTCAATTCATCGGCAATAACGTTAGCCTTGCCAGGATTATATGATATCGAGCAATCATAATCCTTCAATAACTTTAGCCAATGTCTATGCCTCAAATTCAGGTCTTTCTGCCCAAAAATATACTTCAAACTTTTATGATCGCAAAGATCTCAAAAGTCTCTCCGTACAAATAGTGTCGTCAAATCTTGAGTACAAACACTATTGCTAGTAACTCCAAATAATGCGTCAGATAATTTTGCTCATGCATCTTAAGCTGTCTCAATGCTTGAGCGATTACCTTGCCATGTTGCATCAATACACAACCTAGGCGAACTCTAGATGCATCGCAATACACAACGAAACCTTCAAATCCTGATGGCAAAACTAACACAGGCGCACTCATCAAACATCCCTTCAACTTCTTAAAACTATCCTCACATATGTCAGACCAAACAAACTTGACTCCTTTCTAAGTCAATCAAGTCATAGGAGTTGTTATCCTAAAAAAAAAATCTTGTATAAACCTCCTATAGTAACCAGCCAAACTAAGAAAAATGTGAATCTTAGTGTCAGTCTTAAGCCTCTCCCAATGGAGTACTGCTTCTACCTTCTTCGGATATACCATAATCCCATCCTTAGACACCATGTGTCCCAAAAATGCCACTTGATAAAGTCAAAACTCGCACTTTAAGAACTTAGCATAAAACTAATGTTCTCTCAAGGTTTGCAAGACTGACCTCAATTGATCCTCGTGCTCTTCTTTACTCCTGGAGCAGATCAAAATGTCGTTGATGAAGACAATCAAAAATTGATCTAGATACGGTCTGAACACTCTGTTCATCAAATCCATAAATGTTGCAGGAGCATTCGTCAAACCAAATGACATCACCAAAAATTCATAATGCCTGTATCTAGTCTGAAATGCAGTCTTCGGAATGTCATCACCTCGAATCCTCAACTGGTGATATCCCGACCTCAAGTCGATCTTAGAAAACTATTGTGCACCCTTCAACTGGTCAAACAAAATCATATATCCTCGAAAGCAGATATCGGTTCTTCATTGTTACCTTGTTCAGCTGAGGTTAATCAATGCACATACAAAGGCTACCATCCTTCTTATTTACAAATAAGACCGGAGCGTCCTAAGGTGAAACACTAGGTTGAACAAATCTCTTGTCCAATAACTCTCTCAACTAAGTCTTCAACTTTTTCAGCTCTGTCGACGCCATTCAATACGAATGAATCGATATCGGATCGGTACCAGACTGAACTTCAATAGCAAACTCAATCTTGCGCTCTGGAGGAAGTCCCAAAAGCTCTTCGGAAAACACATAAAAAAATCACGCACCACTGGCACCTCGTCTA